>OZ001264.1:10340982-10605423 GCA_963924015.1 Macrophya annulata
TTTTCAACACAGGTATGAATTCGATCAATCTTGGAATATTTTTTTTCTCTCTCTCTCTCTCTCTGTTTTTTACCCCCCCTTTTTATTTTACATCGTTTTTTTTCCCCCTTCTTCAAATTTATAAACTCAAATTTCTCCAGGTGGATAAAAAAAAAAAAATATAAAAAAAATAAAAATAAAAATAAAAATAAAAATAACATAAACGGCTGATGAAATTTTGATACCAATTTCGAGAAGAATATACATATACATATATTGACACTGTTAAATATTCGTCACGAAATATAATACATATAGTCGAATGTTACTGGGTAGACATCGAGGTCTTCTAGTATATTTGAAGAATACATTTTCGGTAAGTTTTATTATTTCCTGTCTGTTTGTCTGTCTGTCTGTCTGTCTGTCTGTCTTGCGGAGTGTATAATAATATTAATAATAATAATAATAATCAAAATAATAATAATAATAATAATAATAATAATAATATTCTTGGAATTTTATTGGATTAAATTATAATTGATAAAACACTGCAGTATACGTAAAGCGGTTATATGGTGTTTGAAAGCAAAAAAAAAAAAATGATTTTCAGTATCTGTATTTTTCTTTGAAATATTGAAATTTCTGCAGAAAAGTTACTATCGGTTTCGTCATAGTGGCGGCGAAAATCATAATTGCATCATCATTTCTTATCTTTATATTCTTAAAAGAATTATTATACATGCGTGTATATAAGAATCGGTTAGATAAAATCGAGATAATAGAAAATAATTCGGGAAAAATAAGAAAAATTGAAAAAAAAAAAAAAAAAAAATAAATAAATAAATAAAAGAAATTAAATTGGCATATTTTGTATTTTTTTTTTTTTTTAATTTTTGTTATTATTATTATTCATCTATATTTTTCATCGTCAGAAAATGCCGGGCCAAATCGAAGAGCCTCAGTCCAAGAGGGCGACATTTGGTATGGGATGTTTTTGGGCTGGTGATTCATTGTTCGGATCAACACTTGGTGTTTTGAGAACTAGAGTCGGTTATTCAGGTGGTACGAAGGATTCGCCATCGTACAGAGACATGTAAATAGAAAATTTTTAAATTTTTTTTGAAAATTCTCTCAATAATAAAAAGAAGCAGAAAAAAAAAAACAAAAAAAAAAAAAAAAAACGACGGAAAAAGGCAAAAAGAATAGGAAAATTTTCTTTCATTTTACTCAAAAATTTTACTTGATGATGAAAATTTCAATTTTTTTTTACTGATTTTTTGTGTTTCTCTCTTTTCGTCGTTTTTTTTTTTTTTTTTTTTTTTTTTTTTTTTAATTCGGGCACCTCGCCGTAACACGACGATAAAATTCTGTTACATTATAGTATATATGTACTCTACTTTTTCTAACTTCAGGGGCGATCACACCGAGGTTATTGACATCGATTACGATCCTAAGGTTATCGATTACCCGGAGCTCCTCGATATATTCTGGCAAAATCACGAGTACGGTTTAACGAAGAAAATCAAGCGTCAGGTAAGTAGGGGGAAAGAGAAAGAGAGAGAGAGAGAGAGAGAGCCGTGCGAATAAAACAATAACGAAACAAAAACGAATAACAAAAAAAAAAAAAAAAAAACAATTGGAAACATCAAAAATCAAGAAAGAAAAAGAAATAGAAAAAATCGAAAACTGAAAAATATTCTTTCATATTTTTTTAATTTTTTTGATTTACGTAATTTTACGCAAAATAAATAAATAAATAAATAAATAAATGAATAAATCAAAAACAAAAAATTGTTCAAATCGTTATTACACGTGTATTAAAAATCGACGTGTTTCTTTGTTTTTTTGTTTTGTTGTTTGTTTTCTTGAATCTGCAGATTCAAAAAATTTAGAAAATAATTAGGAAGTTGAAAAGATTTTTTTTTTTTTTAAATTCTTTTCTTTTTTTTTTTTTTTTTATTCTTCAATTACCGAAAATCTCGTCCGTTTAATCAACAAGATAATGGATTAAATATATATTATACCGTATATATGTATATATAATCGTATTTGATAATCGAATTTCCAGCATCATATGTTGCATCGATAATGATTTTTATTATTATTTTGTATTTTTATTTTTTCTTGTTCTTATCTTTACTTCATTCTTTCATATCGATGAAGAAAAAATATTATTTTAATAAGATTACAGACTAAGTACACATAGGTATATGTACACGAAAGAAAAAAAAAAAAAAAAAAAAAACTTCAAATTCAATAAAAGTAGGGGGACAAATATTATACGTTGATTCAATTGAATAGGAAGTTGTTACTTCACAAGTGTGCAAAGTTGCATCATATCAAATCTGTATTAGAAATCTTATACTTTACAGTATACATATATGAACATATGTATATGTATGTATGTATAGTATATGTACATATATATATATTTTTTTTTCTTGGTTTTTTTGATTTTTTGATTTTTTTTGGCACACACATACGCACACATACACGATATATATATATATATATATATATATATATATATATATATATATATATATATATATATATATATATATATATATATACATATATATATATATATATATATATATATATATATATATATATATATATATATATATATATATATATATATATATATATATATATATATATATATATATATATATACTATATATGCATTATAACGTATGTTACATTGACTTCCTGGAGCAACAAATAGTATAGCAATACGGAAACTGTACATACTAGTGGAAATTTTATTTCTTCCACGTCATTTAGATTTTTATTTTTTATCTTGTTAGACCGCCCAGACAGGATATCCTGACTACTTGATTATTAGATATAATTATAAACATATGTATATATGCATCTATGTATACATATACCTATGTATAATAATTTCATAATTCTATTCACATTTTTAAACAATTTTTTTTTCATTTTTAATTTCTACTTTTGTTTTTTTTTTTTTTTTTTTTGATTTTTCTTTTTACGATTTTTTCTCGATGAATATTCTTTCAGAATTTTTCTTGTTTCAATAATTTACACAATTTTTGTTTCTCTGGTCGAACGGAATATATCATAAAAAATTGGTGTCTCAACAAAAAAAAAAATAAATAAATCTGTAATAACAAATAAAAATAAAAATAAAAAAGGAATTTCATATTAAAAAAAGAAATGCATATAGGCCTCGGATCCAAAAACTGATATGCTAATCTGATGTCCCCCTTCCATAATATACAAACACTTTTGTCCGAAGCATTTTTCGATTTAATGCTTCACTATAATATTCGATATATTCGAATATTATTTATTTATTTATTTTTTTATGGGTACACCCTGTATAATATACAAATTTTTATTAATCAATTTTTGACATTACGTTTTTATTTTTCTTTTTCTATATATACGCAGTACATGTCTTTGATACTCTGGCACGACGATGAACAACTTAAAAAGGCTGAACAATCATTGAAAAAAGAACAGATTCAGCACGGAGAGTCTCTAATTACAGAGTTGAAGAGATTCGAGAAGTTTTATCCAGCTGAAGAGTGAGTATCTTGTTCCATAGTTATTATTATTATTATCATCATCATTATTATTATTCATAATCACGATCTTGCGGTGATAAAAAAAAAAAAAATAATAATAATAATAAATAAAATAGAATGAAACTGGTTTAATGAAAATTATTCGTTAGCCTATAATACGCGTGATGTTATAAAAAATTTTTAATGTCATTTTTTTCTTTTATGCCTTATTCTTCATTTTTTTTAATATCTTTTCTTTATTATTATTATTCTAATTATTATTATTATTGGCAAAAAATTTACTCATCGTGGTTTGTAGGGAAAAAAAAAAAAAAAAAATAATAGAATCAATAATCATCGATGTAAAATTTTCCATATGATTCTCCCTCTCCCAGTTCCCTTTATTATCGTAATGTTATAATAGGTAGCTATAATTCTTATTCCACGTGTACATATTTATGTATATATTGTGGCTATGTTAATGAATAAATGCGCAATATAAACTAATTATATATACATAGTAGCAATGTGATGCTTAATAATTACATTATTACGCAATAAGTTTAATATAAACGATTGGGAATCGATACGTAACATATTCCAGTCACGAATAATTTGAGAATCTTTTAACTATTACAGATGCAATTATTATTATTATTTTTTTTTTTTCTCAAGTATATTTAAAAAGAAAACGATTTTTTTCTAAAATTTTATACTTCATTTCGATAATTTTAAGATTAGTCTTTTTTTTTTTTTTATTTCTTATGTATCGCAACGCAAAACGAATACATAATTTCATTTGTATTGATATATATAACGTTTATGCTGCTTCTGCTGCTGGAAGCCTGTAACAACAGTAATGAAAAGTGAAATCAGTGTCATGTTCAAGAGAAATGATTTATGCATATAGGTATATAGGTATATAATAGCTGGTATATAAGGTATATATATTTACCTATATATCTACCTACCTAGAGCCTTGAGAACGCGATCTCGTTAGCTGATTATAATTACATTATAATATATATTCTATACACGCCTAAAACGTTTCACAATAAATCAATATATTTCACCTATATACCTATATACGTATTTATAATATATATATACATATTACAAGTAGTAAAAAACCGAAAGAGAAATAAGATTAAGTAAAAAACAAAAAAAAAAAATTCTTTCAGTTTTATTTAAAGACAAGAATATAAAAAAAGATCCGTATAAAAAAAGAAAAAAAAAACCCGTAAAGATTGAAAATTTTAAACACAAAATACAATTTTTTGTAAATTATTTTAGATTAAAAAAAAATATATATGTGAATGTAGGTAATGTAAAATATGGTACTATATATATATACTTTTTTTTTGTTATATTCGGGCAGTTATCATCAAAAGTATCGTCTTCAGGCCCACTCCTATCTAATGGAAACTTTGAGATTAAAGACAAGTAGCGATTTACTAAATTCAACAATTGCTGCTAAATTGAATGGGTACTTGGCTGGAGCGGCTACCTTGAGTCAATTCGAGGACGAACTTCCATCTCTTGGATTAAGCGAAGATGTTGCACAATACGTACGAAAATATGTTATTGAAAATCAAGGGAGCGGTCTTTACTGCTAAATATTATACACACACACACACACACATATACATATAATTACATTATATTATAATTAATAATTAATTATCATTATTATATTTCGATAGAAAAAAAAAAAATAATGTTTATTTCTATACATTATATAATTCCATTGCTACGTTGTATACCTATTATTTTTAATAAGTGTACCGTATAGGGAGAATTTAATTTTAAAAAGAGTGGGGGAAGCTAGAGCGTTACTTGCTCGTCATCCGTCGAACGAGAATGATCATCATATTGGAAGAGTTTAAGAGTTTAAATTTATGAAAGAAAAGTTTGAATAAAAATTTTGAAAATTAAAATCGGAATGCTTATACACTCGAATTATATTTATCTTTTCATTTATTAATTAGAAATTGAAATAATTTGTTTTCATTATAATAAAATAATTTTAAGAGTGTCTGTGTGTGTCTTATTTTATTTTATTTTATCTTCTTCTTTTTTAATTAGTGTCATTCTACTTGTACTATAGAACGATTAAGTTAAAGATCAGGGTCTGGCCTGTGTAGTTGGAAAAGTAAGTAAATATATGAATAAGAAACAAACAAAATCTAATGAAATAAATGGAAAAAATTTGATATTTTTAATACGATTTCGAACTACATGTATACTTCTTTATTTTTTATTTTTTACTCAAATGTATATGTTTATATAGGGTAATCAATTATATAGGGTGAGCCTTGTTTTTTATGATCGAATAAAATGCCTCGAAAATTCGATTTCATATTTTTAATATTTAGAGACTACTCATCGCGGTTTTCGATTTCTTATTTAAATACCATAGAGAATGTTCTTGTGGCACACTTTGATTTTTATATCTCAATTACTAATCTATTTAGAAATATTCGGCATAGTTACTTTTGTTCAAAATTGAATGCTCGGATTGAATATAGAGTAACGCGCGATTTTTTTTTTTTGAAATACTGTTTTTTGTTATCGCGTCGAATTTACCTATACTGACATACAACATGACATCTATACTATTATTTACATGCTCAGTTGAAACATCATGATAAAACTGTAATTCATTGTATACATTCGTTATTTCCATATTTATTTATTACAGAAATCTTGCTTATAGGTTGACAAAAAAGTATATCTATTGTTAATATTATTATTTAATCTTCTGATGCTCTGATCCTGTGAATATAAATCATACGTAAGTATAATATTCATTTTTGTCCTAGAATAAAATTCAATTTAGCCGTAGTTTATAGCTTATCTTATTTCAAACTCATTAAAGTTCTCATTAAACTTTAGCTACGTATTACAGATTCTCAATATTAGGATAATGCGCTTCATCAAATGCGGATTCCTTAATATCGGGGAATGAAATTTTATTCAAACATCTTACGAGAATAAATAATTGATATACATTACGATGCGGAGAATTCGAACTGATTGCCGCCCGAAATTGGTTTACGGGGTGAAAGATGGTAGCGCCATCTAGGATAGAAGTGATAACTACGTGCACCATGTTGCAGGCAACCCGTATTACAAGAATGTAGCACGGGTTGCCTGCAACATGGTGCATGGCAATCTGTGTTTGAAAAATGAATAATCGAGTTTCTTTATTTGCTGCTTGAGATACGTGTCATCTTTTCATATAAATCACATTTGTATTACATACTATAATAATATACTACGTAATGCAACTATTTAAAAAAGTATACATATGCACTTAAATAAAGATTATTATTATAATATGAAAAATATCAAAATTAAAATTTTCAAATTTACTTTATTTATTTATTCATTTTAACCAGAGAATACAGATACAAAATCCATATTCACAAATAGATACAAATACAAATATATTACAGAAAACACATTACAGAAACAGATACAAATACATTATTTATCCAAAATTATATACAAGAAAAATCGATGTGCGATAACAATGCCATTAAAACACCGCGAAATAATATTTATTTCATTTTTAACTTTTTTTAGGTTAGTATTAAGTGACCGGACTACGTACAGATACTGTGCACCTCTGCAGAATACAGTAATATATCGTTAGGCTACTATGTAACAATAAATAAATACATAAATGAATATCTGTTCGGAGTATTCATATTGAATCCCGTGCGCGCAGCCCCCCATGTTAACTGTTTAAAGCCACGTGGGCCACTGAAAATTCTACTGCTGGTAGAGATACTCAACTTGCGGTAGAGGTAGTCAACTTGCGGTCGCTGCTCAGTGCTCTGAAATGGTATCGCCATCTCACGGTCGAAGTGATGAATTATTTTTCCCGGCAGTGATGCTAGATACCGGTCTTACCGTTGGTCGGTCTGTCTTACCGCCTGTCGGTAAGACCGGTGTCTGGCACAACTGCCGAGAAAAATAATTCATCACTTCGACCGTGAGATGGCGATACCATTTCAGAGCACTGAGCAGCGACCGCAAGTTGACTACCTCTACCGCAAGTTGAGTATCTCTACCAGCAGTAGAATTTTCAGTGGCCCACGTGGCTTTAAACAGTTAACATGGGGGGCTGCGCACACGGGATTCAATATGAATACTCCGAACAGATATTCATTTATGTATTTATTTATTGTTACATAGTAGCCTAACGATATATTACTGTATTCTGCAGAGATGCACAGTATCTGTACGCAGTCCGGCCACTAAATACTAACCTAAACAAAAGTACAGATTAAAAAAAATATTTTTTTTATATTAGCTATTACTTTACTGCAATAAGAATGTTATTGATGTCATAATTACTTGTACGGCAGAAAACAAATGGGAGACTTGATCAGTTACGATGGATACATGTATTTATTTTTAAGAAACACTTACAAATTGTATACATATAAACTTTGATAATTAGTATAATAATGCCTCGATGCTACAACAATAAATACGATTATTGATTATTAATAGGAATTAAAAACGTAGAATTGAGTAGAAATAAGCACTTTCAGCCACATGAAAAATTGCGGCTATTCAGGTCAGATCAGGGCCGAACTTAACGTGTAAGGGGCCTGGGGCTACACACATTTTTCGCGGCCCTTCGTGGGGATAATGTCTTTGCGAATAGAGGAAAATTATATGAATACATGTAACAAAATTTCTAAGAAAAAGATAACTGGAATTTTATTTAGTAATCTGTTTCAATAGAGCCTTAAAATTTCATTTTTATCAATTGCGAGGGGCTCTTTCGGGGACCCTTGAGCGTGCGGGACCCGGGGTCCGGGGATATAGCTCCGATAGCCCCGACCCCCAAATCCCGGGCTGCTTGGAGGATTTTGTAGAAAAAATATCTCAGGCCTGACAGATTTTTCTAAGGTGGTTCTTGCAAAATGCTGATAAAAAAAATCTGTTTCACACGCGCGCATAGCGGGAAAAATAGTTCCCAAAATGACCTCCTATTTAAATCTGTGTTTCGCCCCTGTCGATCTACTGGTTGCATATAATAAGGCGTTCGTTGTAGATGTAGTTAATTTTGCGTTTCTGTTTCCGAATTTTCATACGAAAAGTATGAGAATAAAGTAGACACAGAATTCGAAATGTTTCATTTTTTTTTTGGTAACAAAGAAACTAAAGCGGGATTTTAAATATAATATGCAGGTATATGTATGTATAGAGAAAATCTATGCAGTCAAATCTTTGGTAACAATATATTATTTAAAAGAAGTAAAATTTCGTAACAATATTGTGTATACATTCTGATTTCATATACAATAAATTAATTACACGAAATTTCGAATCCTTAATTTTTTTTTTTAATTTTTTTTACCTATGTACTAAACAATTAAATATACACTCCCCCTCACCCCTTCGTATGCTTTTGCCATTCCCTTAGCAAAAAAAAAAGTATAGATAGAAAAAAAAGATTCATATATATTTGAGAGAAATTATCACAGTTCAAAATCCAAATTCCCACTTCGAATCTATATTCTGCATGTAAAAAGTTTTTTTTTTTTTTTAGACGTAGAATAAGATACCGTTGGAATTTTTAAACTGTGATATAATTTCTCTCAAAGATACAGAACTTTTTCTCTTCACTGTACTTTTTTGCTGCAGGGAAGCATTCTGGAGGATAGTGTACATTAAAAAAAAAAAAAAAAAATCTATTTAACAACAATAACAAATAGACAACAAAATATTTAACGTAAAATATTAATTGATTAAAAACCAAAAAAACAAAAACAAATAATAATAATAATAATAATAATAATAATTTTGAAATGAAAAAATTGAAACTAAATTTAAATTTTATGATATTTTAGATAATTTTTCATTAACTTCATGTTCGATTTTTAATTCCTCGATCATATTTGCAATATTTGCAGTTTCTTTAACTCCGATTTCAATCGATTCTTCTTTATTTCCTGATTCGTTTTCTGGAATTAATATCTTCTCTTTTTCCAACTGGTCTATGTCCATTTCGTTATTCAATATCTCAGTAGCTTGTTCACTTATTTCTTTCCAAGCAAATTCCATATCTCGTGTTTCGCAAAGACGACTGCAAACCACAAATCTAACGAACAATTTTCCTCTGTACGTTGCTGCTATAACGTAAATCTTTCTACGTGCTAATAATCTGTCCAAAAGTTCGCGAGTCCTCGAGTTGTCTCCCTGAAACAACGAAAAAAAAAATTAAATAAATAAAAATTATAGAAAATTTGAACAAGAAGAAGAAAAAAAAATATATATAAGAATCTAATTTTTTGATAGTTTTGAACAGTTTTATAATATTCAAAAATCGCTATTTTTTTGTTTCATTTTTAGTTTATTAACAATTTTTTTTTTTTCACCTTTATTCTGAAGCAAACCAAAGCCATGGTTACTTCGGTAACGATTTCAAAACGTTCGTCACTTCTTATGTATCCTTCGAACTGTTTCGCTAGACTAACTGTGTGACGTACGTAATTTTGCAGACCTTGAACCCCGTACATTCGCATAACGAACCATAGTTTTAGAGCTCGAAATCTACGACCTAGAGGAATTTGCCAATGCTGAAAGAAGAAATGAAAAAAATAAATATATAACAAATTGTATTTTTTAATTTTTCTGTCAAATCACAAGAATATTGTCAAAATTCTTTAATTATACGTATATATAATTTCAAAATATGATTATTTGTTATCTTCTGTTATTATTGTTGAATTATTTAGTCAAAAAAGATTTTTTTTTATTACCCCAAGTTCGAATAATGATTTTTGAAAATTAATCAATTAATTAAATTAATTAAAAATAAGGATTGGAAAATAGCAAAATCGAGTAACAACTCACTCTGTAGTCTGGTAGAAGTCCCTCTTTTTCATGGGCAAGGTAAATTCTGTCGACGTTAAAAGCCTCGACAAGATATTTCGAATCTTTGACCCTGAAATGGAGGTAAAAAATGTAAGAAACAAAAAACAATGAAAAAAATTGCAAAATGGAAAGAAATGAAGAGAAAAAAAAACACTGTGAAAAATTCGTATTCCAAATTTAAACTCACCACATTGCTGAACAGTCAAAACTGACCAACAACCATTTGTGAGGATTGAAATCGAAGGAATCTGCGAACTCAACGCCTGACATTAGATGCCTGAATTCAGGACAGACGAAAGCAGCGCCTAAAATAATGAAAATATGTGATTAAGTGAAGTTTTTAATTACTTATTAATAATTGAAACAAATTTTTCAGTTTTGGATTCTACAAAAAAAAGTTTCGTCTTCTTTTCTTGCATTGCTTTCCAAAAAAAAAAAAATCAGAAACTTGTATAAAAACAAAATATATAGATAAAAAAAAATATTTTTTGTAATTTGTTGAAATCAAAAATTGACTATCTTGTCATTTTTTTTTTCTTTTTCTAAATAGGAGCCAATTCTTACCACCGTAGGCCGCATCTACGTGAAGCCATATATTTTTTTCGTTACAAATTGGTCCAAGTTCGTCTAGGCAATCGAGAGAACAAGTTCCAGTTGTTCCTAGTGTCGCTACAACAAAGCAAGGGATCAATCCCTCCTTTTCATCCTTTTCGATAGCTTCCAGGAGTGCAGATCCTCGAAGACTACATTTTTCATCCGAAGGTAAATGGCGCATTGGCATTGAACCCAAAAGTCCTGCTTTCTCGACCGAAGAGTTTGCTTGATCTATTTTTTGAATTTTTTTTTATTTGATGTTGAAATTTTATTAATTATTGTCAATTTATCTTCATTTCTTAATTTTATTTTTAGTTTTGATTCTACTATTTTTATTTTTATTTTTTAGTTTTATTCTTTGAGGAGGAATTTTCTTTTTAATCTTTTTATTCGAGTTTTATAAGTTTTTTTTTTTTTTTTTTTTTTTTTTTTTAGCTCACCTGATGTATAAGCAATTAATTTCGACTTTATGTAAGCCTCGTCCCAATCCGGATGTTGTTCCATAACACGTCGTACAGTTCGTTCTTTAGCTGCTAACAGACAAACGAAAGTGGCAACGCTGGCAGAGGACTGAAAACAAAAAAAAAAAACAAAAAAACCATTAAAAGGATCAAAAAATAAGATTAATAATTTTGAGAGTCTTTTGGCTTTTTTTCAATAAATTTACATGAAATAACATTTTCTTTGTTTGTTTTTATAAAATCGTTTCAATTATAAGTATTTATGTGATACAGTTGATATCAGGTAATTAAACTTTGTAAGTACTGACCCAAAGTCGAAGAATTTTCACATTTGAATCAACGCAAATTTTATTTTTGGTACAATATTTGCAATAATTTATTAATTTATTGTTTTGTTTTCGAGGATATTTTAATTTATTACTGATAAATTGATTTTTTCTACACCTTGAAATTTTTCGGCAAAACTTCATTACGGAAAAGCCCTTGTCTGTTTTGACTATAAACATGGGATATATTCCACCTCAACTCGACGTGCCTTCAGACTTTGACAATTCCAATGTCGTCAATTTTTTAGAGACTTATCTTATAGGGAGACAAAATACGTGAAGTGGGCCACTTTTTCAGTTGGATTTTTCTAATCGTATGTTAATTTTATGGTGTCTTTGGGAGTCCCAAGAAACATGTTTCGAGCACTTGTCAAAGTCGGAAGTAAAAATTTCATAAAGCTAAGCTTTTCTTTTTAAACGGTTGCTTTTCACCAATTTAGATTCTCGAATAATTCTGTCGCAGTATAACGTGAAAAATGAAATTATTTGACACGTGTGTTTTAAAGGATTTTCTCCGTACTTGTACACGTAAAAATATCCATTTCATTCGGGACCGAGTCCATGACCGCGAAAATACGATTCCACGTTTTCCAATTACAATCTGTTAGAAATTGGGCCGGGTTTAAAAGTTTTGAAAAATCCTTAAAAATTATTTCAATCCTTCATCTTCATACCCCTTGGAAGGAAATTATCGTATGGCAATGGGTTACTACGTTAAAATCTCGTTCTTATCTCGACAGGTATACGTAATGAAGTTAAGTCCTCTGGTTGGCCTGGAGTATGGTAGACGTGGACTTGATACTTTGTTTGTATGTTCCTGTTCATATAGTAGCTAATGACGAAATCGAACGCGGTTCAAGTTACATTCGCGGTTGTTAATTATCAGCACATGAAACTTGCTGATAATGTTAAATAACCTTTTTTTTTTGCTGTTCTTATCTCCAATTATATCAAATAAAAAATATAAAGCCGGAATTTCAAATTAATTTGCCAAATTTGAGAAAGAATTTTATAAGAAATTTCGTAGAATTAATTTTATTTATTTTTTGTTATTCATCGGACTGACAGATTTCAAGTAATATCCGTTCAAAAACTTCTGGGTTAACAAAAGCTTCGAAACTGAAGAAAAAAATCTAATATTTTCATAGAATACCTACCGCTAGAGGTAAGAAGTGTGCCGAGTTTCAAATATTTCGGAACGATCTTACGATGGGGGAAGAAAAAAATTAACCATGAAGTAACAAAATTTGTGATTTTCTTAAAATGAAAAAATTCTTCGGCTTTGGGTCAGTGCTTAGAATTCCTTTAGGAAGCCGAGGATTTCGCTAATTCGATCTTCTGGCTTTAGTTTCCGTGATTTTTTCGTAAAACCAAAATCAGAAACTCGTATATCCGGAAATAAAATTTTATTTTTCGAGAATTTCGATAAATCTATGTGTTTAAATTGATTGCATGAAGAAAACAAAAAATATAGGTACAATCTTTTGGTTTTAATAAAACCAGAAGTTCGTATGGTGTAATTTACGATCTTATGGCATTACTACAACACGAATTATAATAATTGTTAAAATGATTTTTATAATTACCTGTATTACACCACCGCCTGGACCTTTACTGCAATTAAGAAATTCCTGAGGTAATCCAAGCATTTTACCAAGCCAGTTCATCATAGTGACTTCTAGTTCTGTACAGACCGGAGATGTCATCCATGAAAAACCTAGACATCCTATACCAGCACTAAGCATTTCGGCTACTATCGACGGGTAAGAATTTGCCGAAGGAAAATAGGCATGAAATTGGGGAGAGTTCCAATGCGTCATCTACAAAAATTTGTTTTTGTTTTTTTTTTTTTTTTTCTGTTTTTCATTTTTTCATATACAATATTCGTAAAATTTGAAAGAAAAAAATTTCATTTTATCGTAAACGTGAATAAAATTTCGGTCTCATTTTTTATACAGAAAAAAAGTGAGAAAAAAAAAAAAAAAAAGAAATGATTCAAGAATTTTTTTAAATTTTTGATAAAGTAAAATTAACAAAAAAAAAAAAAAAGTATAAGAATATCGACAATGGTCAGACTTACACCTGGCATAATGACGCGTTCTACATCCTCGAGAACGTCTTTCCATGATTCTGGCTCCTGAGGAGCTTCATCGGGTACTAAACGTGCGAGATATCCAGGCTCGACATTTGGTATAACAGGACGATCTCTCAGAGTGTCCGTATATTCGGCCAGGTAATCAACAGCAGCTTTACCAAATTCACGAAACTGATCGGTGTCCATATCGAACGGTATCGACATAGACGAAACAGTGTTCTTTAAGTTCGAACAAACGAAAAGAAAATAGAAAATAAACCAAAAAAAAAAAAAAAATTAAATAAAATAAACGAATATAAATAATGAAATTATCTTATTTTCTATTTCCAAATTTGCATGCAAGACGCGGGTTAAAAAAAATTATTTTCAGACAGGTGTATGTACGGTAAGTTTCACTTCACTGAATTTAAAATTTCAAATAATTAATAAAACAAAGAATTTGAAAAAAAAAAAAAAAACAAAATCGAATTTAATTAAATAAATAAATAAAATAAATAATTTTTAATAACTGTCGAACAGTGTACGAGGAGAAGGAGAAGGATATTTTTGATGGTGTATCAAATAATTGAACCTGTCGAGATACTCTCGAGTTAAGAACTGGGAACTAGGAACCAATTCGACATCGAGGAAGACTTTATACTTATACATATATACTTATGGTTACTTATCTTTTAAACTTTCACCGAAGAATGAGGTTCTCGCGCTTCTGTATAGCTGTGAATATGTATATATGTATATATATATATATATATATATATATATATATATATATATATATATATATATATATATATATATATGTATATACCTAAATAAATATATATATATATATATAAATATATATACTATACACGAATCTGAGATATTTAAACTTTCTCTAGAATTCAATTTCGGTGGACACATAAAGGATCCACAAGACTTTGGAAAAACACGTTCAACCGGTACTCTCCAGTTATTATAGTATAAGATTTTGCATACCAGTCGAGTTTCTGATTATGCTTGATATGTATATACGTAAATCTAACATTGCGCAACACAGAACTCACTTTCTTCGAGAAAACAAAAAAAAAAAAAAAAAATAGGTTTATAAACACTTTCTTAGAAGTTTTGGGATAGGTTTTTTTTTCTCTTTCTCTCTTTTTCTTCTTCTGTTTCTTTTTTTTTAGCAATTTTTGGAGAAATAATAGTTTCTTTCGAAAATTTTTTTTTATGTCTTTTATTTATTTATTTTTTTCATTTCTCTCTCTCTCTTTATTTCTTTATTACATTCATTTACAAAAATCAAACCTTGTTTTTATTTATTTTTATTTCATTTATTTTTTTTCACTCTGTTTCTTAAGCATAATTTTATGATTTACGGTTTTCTTACTTTTTTTTTTTTTCTTTTTTGTTTTCGTCAATCGAAATATTACCCTGTTACAATTTTTCGTAATGAAATAAGAACAAAAAAATTAACAAATAAAAATTAAAATTAAAACTAGAAAAAGAAATCGACACAAAGAAAAAAAAAAAAAAAAAATTAGAAGAATTAAAAACAAATTGAAAACGGAATAAATTTGAAGTATCGGGTAATTTTTGGGATTTGATAGTTTTTTTATTTCTCTTTTTTTTTTTTTTTTCTTTACGATTTTTTTCTTTCTTCTTCTCATCACACTCATCAAACTTCGTATTATATATTTTGGCACAGAAATTCGACGTTACAACAACGTGAGATTAAGATCGCGAAGCGTACGTCCTAGGTCTATGAAAGTATAGGCACCTTATACTACTCGGCAGATATTTGAAATTCTTCGTAAATTTTAAACCAGAATGGAGACAACAACGTTATCATCTTAATCTTAAAGGTACTCATATGTTGTAAACCGAGTTTTGCCTATACCTACTTCATTAGGAAAGGTATAATTGATAATTATACAAGATGACACAATATTATTTCTCGAGGTCCTATTTAAAGTACAGAAGGGTTGGTGGTACACTATGTAGGGTATGTTTCGTCTCAACTCGACGTGCCTCTGGACTTTGAGAATTTTAATGCAGCTCATTTTTTTCTTTTTTTTTTTTTTTGTACATGTGGTACCGAAAGATGAAACTATACTCATGGTATACCTATTGGCGATTATTTCGATATAATTACGAAGTTTTCGTCGACGAGAAGTTTTTGAACGCATATAATTTGAAATCTGTCAGTCCAGTGAAAAAAAAAGCACAATATTATGAAATTTCTTAAAAAAAATTCTATCGAAAATTTGGAAAACTGATTCGAAATTCCGGTTCTATTAAAAATTTATAACAGTAAGTTTCATCTACTGATAATTAACGGCCACACATGTAACACATAGCGCGTTTGATTTCGTCATCGGTAACTTAATAAACAGAATTATACAAATCTTAACATTTTAAGACCCTTGAACTTTGATAAGTGCCAATGTCGACTGTTCAATGCTATGATATCGTTCAGAAAAAAAAGACTCAATACAAATATCTCACAAAGAATTCGGACTGCGTGTGATATCAAAGTTTGAGCAAGAAAGTCTGTTCAAAGTAGACAAGCTATTCGGTGATGGTGTTATTGAACTGCCTTTTACGAAGGCCACGATCGGCGGGTATACGTGTTGGAGGAATTAGTCCGAATGCTCGTATCGTATATGGACAAAGTATCAAGTCCATGTCTACCATACTCTAGGGCAACCAGAGGACTTAACTTCATTACGTATACCTGTCGAGATAAGAACGAGATTTCAACGTAGTAACCCATTGCCATACGATAATTTCCTTCCAGGGGGTATGAAGATGAAGGATTGAAATAATTTTTGAGGATTTTTCAAAACTTTTAAACCCGGCCCAATTTCCAAGAGATTGTAATTGGAAAACGTGGAATCGTATTTTCGCGGTCATGGACTCGGTCCCGAATGAAATGGATATTTTTACGTGAAAAGTACGGAAAAAATCCTTTAAAACACACGCGTCAAATAATTTGATTTTTCACGTTATACTGCGACAGAATTATTCGAGAATCTAAATTGGTGAAAATCAACCGTTTAAAAAGAAAAGCTTAGCTTCATGAAATTTCTACTTCCGACTTTGACAAGTGCTCGAAACATGTTTCTTGGGACTCCCAAAGACACCATAAAATCAACGTACGATTAGAAAAATCCAACTGAAAAAGTGGCTCACTTCACATATTTTGTCTCCCTATAAGATAAGTCTCTAAAAAATTGACGACATTGGAATTGTCAAAGTCTGAAGGCACGTCGAGTTCAGGTGGAATATATCCTATGTTAGTCAAAACAGACAAGGGCTTTTTCGTAATGAAGTTTGGCCGAAAAAATTCAAGGTGTAGAAAAAATCAATTTATCAGTAATAAATTAAAATATCCTCAAAAACAAAAAAAAACCAATGAATTAATAAATTATTGCAAATATCGTACCAAAAAAAAAAAAATTGCGCCTTTGTCACCGCGCCGCTCCCAAACTCTGCGGCTCTAGGCCCGGGCCTAGTTGGGTCTATTGGTTAGTCCGGCGTTGCCGGATATAGCGGTGGGTATTATAATCATCATTATTTAAATTGACAAATTATAAACGTCAATATAGAAACAAACACATCGAGGAAAAAGAAGAAGGAAAAGAATCGGTCGAAAAAAAAAAAAAATAATAATAAAATAAATAAATAATGGCAATAATTAAGATATAGTTGGCAAATTCTTGGTAAAGTCTTTAGAGATTTTTAGATCTTGTAAATTTTCGGTAATTATAACGCTGTCCTTATCGTCTTTTTCAACGATATTATTTTTCGTAGTATTTGCGTCAACGAAATTAGTCGATAATTTGTTAGCGTTTAAAATTTTGTCGTTATCTGCATTGATTGAAATTATCTGTGATTTCTTATTATTATTATTAAGAATTTCTGAAGTCTGTCCCGTTATTTCATTCCATGCAAAATCCAAATCTCTTTCATCGCATCTCGGACTACAAATCGCGAATCTAATTATAAATTTTTCTTTATACGTTGCTGCTACAACGTATATTTGTTTACGGGATGTCAAACGTTCCAAAAGTTGTTCGGTGAGCGAATTCTCTCCCTGAAAATCCAAAAACAAACAAAAAACAAATAAAAAAATTCAAAAATATAAATTTTTTTTTTTGTTTCACGAGGAAAAAAATTCACACAGTCTCACTCTACGTCAAATATCTCGATAGCCGTTAAAGCTATCGAAAAATTTATCAAATAAAAATTGTTCAGCTTTTAAAAACGAACATTTTATATGGTATAAATTTTTCTCCTATCTCTTACAGAACTTCGTCAAAATCGTATAGAATATTTTTTTTTTTTATTTTCACTGTACCTTGATCCTGAAGCAAATCAATCCAAGTGTAACTTCGGTAATAATTTCGTATCTATCATCGGCTTTAACCAGATTTTCAAAATATCTTGCAAGTTTTACACCGCTTCTTATGTGCTTTTGAATTCCCTCGATGCCGTACAATCGCATAACGAACCACAATTTTATAGATCTGAATCTACGACCGAGTGGAATTTGCCAGTGCTAGAAAAAAAAAAAGAAAAAAAAAATTGTTTTAGAGAATAATGAAAAAAGGAAAAGGCTAAAAAATTTTGGATTTATATATATATATAAATATATTTTTTTTTTTTTTACAAAATTATACCAAAACTTACTCTGTAATCGGGTACCTTGTCGTCGTTATCGTGAGCGAGATAAATTCTCTCAACATTCGAAGCCTCGATAAGATATCTCGAATTTTTTACCCTGAAAAAAGAAACAGAGAAAAAAAATTAACAAAAAATAAATAATGAAATTTTATTAGAAAATTTCATTTCTTTTTTTATTATAATTATTATTTTGTATAATAATTGGCTTACCACAGTGCGGAACAGTCGAAATTGACAAGCATCCATTTGTGTGGATTAAAACTGAAAGAATCGAGGAAATGCAGACCGGGCATCAGATATCGAAATTCGGGACAGGCTAGAGCAGCGCCTAAAATGGTGTAAAAAAAAAAGATACAAATAGAATAATTTTACGATTTTTGATTCAAATAATTCTTTCAAAATGAACAGAAAAATAAAATGACTAATATTTAAATTGAACGATTTTCTCTCGTCTTATAATTTCGGTCTTCTCATTTTATTTGATAAATCTTCACGCTTCGAATATCGATTTTGTTTTTTGCATATTTCGTTACGGCATCAACTGATATCGTATTCAGCTGGCGATCGTCGAATCGAAGATTTCACTCTCGCATCAAATAATAAAAAAAAAAAAAGAAAAAACAAAATCGCAAAAAACAGAAAAAAAAAAAAATTAATTTTTTGGTTAGATCAAAAGTGAATAAATATTAATTAGTTTGTTATTTAACTAAGTCCAATTTCTTTTCTCTTAGATATTTTATTTTCATATCTATCACGAATCGTATTTTGATTAAACAAAATTTACTGTTCACGATTTTATTCAAATAAAAAATCGTATCTTGGAATATACGTTTCTAATAATTAAGATAGGAATGTTGTTGAACCTAAATTCTTAGATATGAATGTTTCTTTTTCTCAGTCTAAGTAAACTGAAAGTGAAAACAACGATTTTTACGCTTATACTTGTACATAAATCGTAAATTCGATTTTAATAATCGAACCTTGTCATTGTGTGTAAAATTATTTTGAAAAAACAAAAGAAGACAAAAAAAAAGAGTATTACAATGCTTTGCAGATGTCTATAAACATTGTTCGGAATTTGGAAAGAACTTTCTCCTGATATGGTAAAAAAAAAAAAAAAGAAAAGATTCTAAATAAATGAAAAGAAAAATAAAAACTTAATTACCAGCATAGGCAGCGTCTACGTGAAGCCATATATTTCTTTCGTTACAAATTGGTCCCAGTTCTTCTAGACAATCGTAAGCGCAAGTTCCCGTTGTACCAAGATTGGCTATAACGTAACAAGGAAATAGTCCAGCATCTTCGTCATTTTTTATTGCTTTAAGAAGCGTAGATCCTCTAAGTCGACATTTATCGTCAGTTGGTAAATGCCTCATAGTCATTGATCCCAAGATACCGGCTTTCTCTACCGACGAGTTAGCCTGATCTGTTCAACATGAAAATTATTAGGTATGGTTTTTTTTTTCTTCTCCCCCTCCTTCCCCCCTTTTTTTTTTCTTCTTCTTCTTCTTTATTTTAACACTTTCATATTTTAGGTCATTTTATTTACGGTATTTTCAGTTTTCACCGTTTTTATAACGTAACAGAGTTAAATAGAAATTATTTCGGATATAGATATACATATATAGGACATTCCGTGTCAACTTGACCAGGTTTTAACCCTAACCTGACCATTCTTATAATTTTATTGAAACTTTATCAAGTGAGATTTATAATAGTATCTTCTTTTTTTTTTCTCATGCAAATGTCTTTGAGTTAGGAACATTAATTCAAACCTTTTAATAATAAATAATTCTTAAAAATTTTATCCTCCAATATTTAAATTTTTACTCATACAGTCAAATTATCGATCCACTAAATACCAGACTATATACATTATAGGTATATACATATACATGTATTAAAATACGTGTATTATAATTATACTTATTTCGAAAGTAAAATATGTATATATATATATATATATATACACATACGTATACATACATAATAATATTCGTCCCACTTTCTTTAATACAGTATTGAGGATTCTGACTTAAGAAAAGAATAGAAAGGAATCGAAAACAAAGAAGAAAAAAACCAAAAAAAAAACAAAAAGAACGTTTTATTTATTTATTTTGATTTTTTTCTTATTAATTAATCCACTCACCGGATGTATACGCGACCAGTTTACCCTTTATCATAGCCTCGTCCCAATCGCTATGCAATTTCATAATACGTCGCGTAGTTCGTTCTTTAGCTGCTAAAAGACACACAAGTGTTGCCTCGCTAGCCGATCCCTGTAACGGTTATCAATAAATATAAAAAAACACACACACACGTATACATAAAAAAAAAAAAGTAGAAAATTAATGAATAAAAGCAAAAGTGTTTTAATAATTAATTATCAGTGATAATTTTATGATCCGTTGATTTTTATTTATTTTTGATTGTTTTGTTTTCTTTTGTTTTATTACTCTCTGAAAACCGGTTTATCGTATATCATTTAATCTGCAGCGTGTGAAAGTGTTGAAAAAAAAAACAAAAAAAAAACGGAAGTTATATAGTAATATATAATTTGTATTAGTCTTTTAAGTCCACTCGGTATATCGAACTGTCGATTCTCTTTATAACGGAAATGATATGAGAGAAAGATTTCCATTAACGATTAGCCGCTGTTTTCTATTCTTATTAATAACCGGATTATAAAATCTTTGGTTTTGATTTTGATTGACATTTTTTGAAAATATATTAACGTGGCTCGTTGGTCTAGGGGTATGATTCTCGCTTAGGGTGCGAGAGGTCCCGGGTTCAAATCCCGGACGAGCCCAATTTTTTTTTTTTCTTCATTTTTTTATCTCTTTCCTAGTCTCTTTATCAAAAATTCAATTTTTTCTCTTAATCGTTTTCGTTCCTGTTACTTTTATTTATTTCTAAATAAATTTTAGCCCGACTTCTTTCCCAATTCGAATTCCATGAGACAGTCGATTCTCTCTACTGTACAAACTCATTTCACAGTTACCTAATCTAAATGGATCCCGTAATTGTAGAAATAACGGTGAAACTTTAACTCGAAGATTGAAATTGCGGTTCTTTTTTTTCATTTACCGTTTTATTCGGCGTTATTATTACAACGGCTCGTTGGTCTAGGGGTATGATTCTCGCTTCGGGTGCGAGAGGTCCCGGGTTCAAATCCCGGACGAGCCCAAGCTCTGATTTTTATATTTTTTGTTTTTTAACTGAACAGATTTTAGTATTTTCTTTTACTTTTTTTTTTTTCTTGGTTTTTGTTTCTTGGTAGAAAAAGGGAGATAATTAATTACCTGAATAACTCCACCGCCTGGACCCTCGCTACAGTTTAAAAATTCTTCAGGTAAACCGAGGAGTTTACCGAGCCAATTCATTGTCACAACTTCAAGTTCGGTACAGGCCGGTGATGATATCCATGAAAATCCAATGCAACCAATTCCGGCGCTGACTATTTCGCCTATAATTGCTGGGTAAGAATTACCCGTTGGGTAATAGGCGTGGAAATTAGGTGAGTTCCAGTGGGTTACCTGAAGAATAATAAAAACAAAGGAAAAGAAATCAGAACCTCGATCGTGAAAATCAAATTTGATAATAAATTGATAAAAATAAAAAAACCTACGTGGGCAAAAAAAATTCATAAGTTTTGCTGTTCTTATGATAAATAAATGGAATTTAAAGCCCAACTTTTCACTGTCAAGATACACCTTTGAGAATTTTGTCAGATTTTTAAAATCTCAAAATGCAAAATGACAGCCAAAATTCTTTTCGTCATTTTTTTATTTTATCCTCGATTTAAAGTCTGAATTAATTTATAACTTTGGTGTTTTTTGTGACAACTTAACGAAATTCAAAGCCCAATTTTTTATCGTCAAGATACACCTTCGAGAATTTTTTCAGATTTTCAAAATCTCAAAATACAAAATGACAGCCAAAATTCTTTTCTTTATTTTTTCATTTTATCCTCGATTTAAACTCTACATGAATTTATAACTTTGGTGTTGTTTGTAACAACTTAACGAAATTCAGAGCCCAATTTTTTATCGTCAAGATACACCTTTGAGAATTTTTTCAGATTTTTAGAATCTCAAAATACAAAATGGTAGCCAAAATTTTGTTAGTTATTTTTTTTTTTATCCTTGATTTGGGATAAATCGTTCAACCGTTTTGTTTGAAATATTAATAGAAAATCACGTACTACATAACGATCTGACAATATCTCTTTCAGGCCTTGATCACTTCCGGTTTAAAATTGTTCGACATTAAGACTTTAAATAAATTCATAACTTTGGTATTTTTTGGTACAATTATTCGAAATTTGGAACCCAATTTCCCACTATCAAAACCCACCTTGGAGAATATTTTCAAATTTTGAGAATCTCAAACTCGAAAATTATGGCAAAAATTCTGTCTTTTTTTTGTATACAGTTTTAACTATAAAATGATGTTACTCACCCCAGGCATTATCACTCTCTCAACATCTTCAAGCACCTCTTGCCAAGTTTCAGGTTTGAGAGGTGCTTCTTTGGGAAGAAGTTCGTCAAGATAACCGGGTTTAACACTAGGTAAAACGTCTCGATTTCGTAAATTTTCCATATAATCAGCTATATACTTGAGCGTGGCATTTCCAAACTCGCAAAATTCTTTGGCATCCATTGTATCGGACCGCTCAATACTCAAACTATCCTGAAAACTATAAAAAAAAACACAATTTTTCAATAAATTTTTATCAACTCGACGTAGCTTTTTACATCAAATTTATTCATTTTATATCCAAAATTTGAATCCCAAAAATTTATCGTCGACTAAAGACGAAGGAAAAAGGAAGTAAAAAAAAAAAAATACTCTACATTAGAATAAAAAAATATCGAACCCAACGCGTGAAATAATTCCACCCTGAATTTGTATAACCAAGAACAAAAAAAAAAAAAATCTAAAATAAAAAACGAAATTACACAAAACTTGACAAAATTAATTAACCAATTAATTTATAATTATAAATCGAATCACTATAACTGCAACGTACGTTTTTAGATTGATAAAATACCCTGACAGGGTACGGGACGAAGGGGTTAGATGTAAAAAATGAAAATAAAAAAAACAAAAAAAAAAAAACAAAATCAATGAAATAAATTATATATACACGAGTAGTGTGTATAATAATATTCAATATGTATTAATTAGCGATACATATCGAATGGGGAGTCGTGTGATCACTGTATATCCCACCGTAGTCAACCCTCTCATTTATATATTCGCTGTTGTGATTTTTCTTCATCCGTTCACCAATATGGCTACGTTTGAAACCGTTTTTTTTTCCATCTTATTTAATATATATATATTTTTTTTTCTCTCTTTTTATTCCTTATTCTTATTCTTCTTTTTCTTTTTCTCTCTTCTTTCCTTTCCTCGATATATACTATATTGTGTGCGCTTATGACTGGCTAGGTTAATCATATACCGGCCTTGGCAGAACCGAAGCGGAACATGCGAAGTGTATTGGTTTTTTTTTTTTCCCCTTTTTTTTTTGCTTTTTCTTTTGTTTTCTTTTTTTTTTTGTGTTTCTATGCATCAACAATTTACGTTTATATACTAATTTTATTATAACCGTGTTTGCAGCCCTATTATACATATATATATAAACTTATATATACCCAGCTGTATATATCTGCAGTATGGTATATAGCTGTTTTAGTTTATTTTTTTATTGTTTATAGACTGTAATTAGATAAAATTATATACTTTATTATACATAGAGAAATTCATTTTACTGCACTTTCTTCAATTTATATATTTATTTATTTATTAACTTATTTATTTATCATTATTATTGTTATTATTAATATTTAGTTTTTATCACGGAAGTGAAGATCGATAGTTGACCAAATATTTGAAACAATATATGCGAAAATATTGTCACCATATTTTTTTTTGTTTCTCTTTAAATCGAATTACCATAATTTCCAAAATTTTTACATTATAAATATAACTATAATAATATATATAGTAATATTGAAAAAATTTTAACTCACTTGAAAATTATACATATAGGTATACATAATTCATACTTATGCAGTCACTGATCAGCAGTTGATGGTAAACTGATATATTTTCAGTCCCACATAATTGTATATACCTACATATACTGAAAAGATAATTACTGTCGAAAATATTTAGTCATTTTCAGTGATTTTAATTTTTCCAATATTCAATACGAATATAATTCTAAAGCAAAATTTATTTACCCTTTGCACAGTCACTGATCAAACAATAAGTGACATTATAAACACTGATATATACCATAATTCATTATGATGAGAACGATTTAACTGATTATTATAAATTATAGTATAATGTAAATGCGGATAACTAATCTAATGATTGTTTTCTTGATATTTAATTATAATATTATATAGGTATAAGTATATAATTATATATTATTTTGACCGTTGTCTCATTAAATTTTTGGTGATATATGTATACATGTTTAATATATCTATGAATACATAATATATATATATATATATATACATATAGATATATAATGTATGATATGAATAAATGGAAAATTTTCGGTACATCGATTATATTTATTCATTACAAATATTTGATCAGCCATATGAAGATAGTATATATATATATATATATATATACATACATACATGTAGGAGATAGTATATAAATACTAATCATATGTATATACCTATAATATCTTTGATGTCCTGGATAAAAACTTTTATTCCTACGAATTTTTACGCATTTTTTTGCAAAATGGATTTAAACCGTCATTAATTACTCTTTTCTTATTATTATATTCCCACGATTTGAGGGTGTCCAAAAAAAAAAAAAAAAAAATTTTTATTCCAAACATGTTTTTTTTTTTTTTTTTTTTTTTAAATTTTCGGGGAATTTTTAATTTTTTTTTTTTTTTTTTTCTTCGAATTGAAATCTAATCATTTCACAATTATTTTGAATGACACGGAGTGATTTCGAAATGTTTTTTTTTCCACTTTTTTTTTTTTTGTAAGGTATAGTACCTACTCCATTTTATTTGCAGACAAAATAAAAATTTGACTTTACGAAAGTGACTCCATTATTTCCTTACCGTCCACGTTTTGACTGTCCCTACCCGATATATATTAATATGTATATACTGTACGTAGGTATATATATATATATATATATATACAATGATTATAAACACAGCTGTATTGGCCTTGCTCTTGAATCACCAAATACATAAATATATGTAATAAATATAGTACTACTACATTTTATATCAAATGTTACAATATTCACAAAAAAAAAAAAAAATCAAAAAAATCAAAATATCCTCAAATAATAATAATTAATCATCATAAAATTTTTTCTTTTTTATCGCGTTTTCTTTTTTTTTTTGTATCTATTTGCAGAGACAAAATTTATGAATTGATCATCTTATTCAAAAGCTACAGTTTTCTTAAATTTCTGTTCTTCTTCTTCTTCTTATTATTATTATTATTATTATTGAAACAATGACGAATAAATAATAATAATAATAATAATAATATGTTGACACGTATATATACGAAACGTTGAAATTTTTTTCTCAATTTAAGGTAAACCTCAGACTTTTTATAATAATAATAATAATAATGATAATAATAATGATAATTATTATGTCGACTATAATAAAGATAACAGCATAGTATATAATAGAGATAATACTATATATAGTGGAAAACACAGCTAGTCGGGTCAACGTATGTATAGTAGCCTGGTACACATATAGTTGGATTATAGATATCCACATTGTCATTGTCGAGGTTCTATTAGATCCCAAGGATTATATCAACGAACGTCGTCACAGTTGAATATTTGCACGGTCGTTCGTATTATACTTACGTAGGTATACGTATGTACATACATACATATATACATATACCAATATACTTACTTTCCGTGTTTTTAATAAATATACTATAATTATATTTATACATATTGCGAAATATATACATATATTATCGTGATTATGTAAGATATTATAAATAATATGACCAAATTAAATAAAAAATTCATACGTATATAAGTATGTATGTACACAGGTGGAAGTAAACCAGGAAAGTAAAATAATAATACTAATAATAATGAAAAAAAAAAAAAAAATTGTCAATGTTATATTATGTATATTTTCGAAAAATAAACTTGACGAGGATTTACTTTGTTGAATACTAATCACGAATTCTTAATCACTCTCTATATATAGGTATACATATATATATATAAGTATGTAATATACGCTATCCTATTAAAATATACCTATAATAACTAATATATAACTTCATATAGGTACACTCTGCACATAGGTATAGGTATATTAACTTCCTTATTACTTGCTACGCCTATAATATTATCTATAATAGTAATATTCTCATTACAGGCAATTAACTCAACGTCTTTCTCTCTCTCTCTCTCTCTCTCTCTCTCTCTCTTTGTGTTTTGATTTTTTATTTTATTTTTTCTTTCTATTTGTTTTTTTTTTGTTTTTTTTGCAATTATTCAGCAATAATTATTACTAATTATCAATTTGTTTTCATACAAGTAATCGTTGTTTTATGAGTTTTTTTTTTTTTTTTTTTTTTTTTAATACAATTCTCACCATATATTGTAGGACATATATACCGGGAGGTCGTGTGGATGAGACCTATACGGACTCCTAATTATATGCAACTCATGGTACAAGTACGCTCTTCTTTGTAAGTATAATCGTCAAAAAAAAAAAAAAATAATATATATATACCTGCATTAACAAATTTTAGCCTATATGTATAATACACCTTTATAGCTAATAAATATAAAAATTTTTGTAACTTTATATCCAGTTGGTTTAAAAAACAAAAAACAAAAAATCAAAAAAAAAAAAAAAAAAAATGGAAAGTTAAACTGCAATCATATAACTGATTTCATAACGTTTTTAAGGTCCAGATATAAAACCACTTCCGGTCATTTATTTAAAACGAACGTATAAACAAATATCTGTGTACGTGTGTGTGTGCGTGTGTGTGCGCGGATGTGGTCAATTTTTTTTTGTTTTATCATTTTCATATTTTTTGATTTCTTTCTCTGATGATATCTCCATAATGATAATTAACGGTTTTTTATTACAGTTATAGTTACAGCGGTATATACCTATGTATGTACAATTTAGGGTGTGCCTTATATGTATATTTAGGGTGAGGACGAATTTTTTTACGACCGTGTACCCCAAATAATTCGTTGCCAATTAATTGTAAAGAAATTCCTTGAAACGTTTTTGGAATTTTCGAGGTAAATATTTCATCGTGAGGCTCTTTATTGTATAAAAAAAAAATTTGTAATTTTTAAAAAAGTAATTTACATACGTAGTATTTTGCATATGAAATTTCAATCACTCACTGGCACGTGTCAATATTATCCGATAATGGTTGATTAAATTTATTCAAATTTTTTGATTTTTATATATCCTGCAGATTATGTTTTTTGGTTGTGATAGAATAAAAAAAAAAGAGAAAAAAAAAATCAACAATGATCTAAATAACGTCCACCATAATAATTAAGTATACTAATATTATAACATCTGTACAAAATATTAAATATGTACCGTAAGTTCACGAAGCTGGAGACTGATCTTGTATGCCCTAATTATAAGTCCATCTCACTTATATACGTCATTCATTATCATCTCACGATGATACGTTGTCTTTAGTGAAAGATAAATTAAAAACATGCTTGACCCAAGCCTGAATTTGGTTGTTTCGCAATAAGTTATCACTAAATACGTAAGTAAAACAGTCGGTATATAAATTTTGGTACTTATATTATGTGACAGTGTTCTTAACGCAGTGAGCCCACTACTCGGCAGATATTTGAAATCCTTCGTAAATTTTAAACCAGAATGGAAACAACTACGTTATCATCTTAATCGTAAAGGTACTCATATGTTGTAAACCGAGTTTTGCCTATACCTACTTCATTAGGAAAGGTATAATTGATAATTATACAAGATGACACAATATTATTTCTCGAGGTCCTATTTAAAGTACAGAAGGGTTGGTGGTACACTATGTAGGGTATGTTTCGTCTCAACTCGACGTGCCTCTGGACTTTGAGAATTTTAATGCAGCTCATTTTTTTTCTTTTTTCTTTTTGTACATGTGGTACCGAAAGATGAAACTATACTCATGGTATACCTATTGGCGATTATTTCGATATAATTACGAAGTTTTCGTCGGCGAGAAGTTTTTGAACTCATATAACTTGAAATCTGTCAGTATAATGGAAAAAAAGAACAACACTATGAAATTTCTTATAAAATTCTTTCGAAAATTTGAAAATTGATGCAAAATTCCGAAAACAGGGGCGGAAAAAAAAGTTTATTTAATATTATCAGCATGATAGTTTCGGTTGCTGATAATTAACGGCCACGAACGTAACACGTGACGCATCAAATTTTGTCATCGGCAATTAAATAAATAGAATGATACAAACCATCGTAGACTCTTGAACCCAGATAAGCGCCACGACTATTTAATGCTGATATGATATGGTACAGGGAATAAAAAAATTGCGTGATATCAAAGTTTGCGCAAGAAAATCTTTTCGAAATAGACAAGCTATTCGGTGATGGTGTTATTGAACTGCCTTTTACGAAGGCCACGATCGGCGGGCATATGTGTTGGAGGAATTAGTCTGAATGCTCGTATCATATATGGACAAAGTATCAAGTCCACGTCTACCATACTCTAGGGCAACCAGAGGACTCAACTTCATTACGTATACCTGTCGAGATAAGAACGAGATTTCAACGTAGTAACCCATTGCCATACGATAATTTCCTTCCAGGGGGTATGAAGATGAAGGATTGAAATAATTTTTAAGGATTTTTCAAAGCTTTTAAACCCGGCCCAATTTCTAAGAGATTGTAATTGGAAAACGTGGAATCGTATTTTCGCGGTCATGGACTCTGTCCCGAATGAAATGGATATTTTTACGTGTACAAGTACGGGGAAAATCCTTTAAAACACACGAGTCAAATAATTTGATTTTTCACGTTATACTGCGACAGAATTATTCGAGAATCTAAATTGGTGAATATCAACCGTTTAAAAAGAAAAGCCTAGCTTCATGAAATTTTTACTTCCGACTTTGACAAGTGCTCGAAACATGTTTCTTGGGACCCTCAAAGACACCATAAAATTAACGTACGATTAGAAAAATCCAACTGAAAAAGTGGCTCACTTCACGTATTTTGTCTCCCTATAAGATAAGCGTATAAAAAATTGACGACATTGGAATTGTCAAAGTCTGAAGGCCCGTCGAGTTGAGGTGGAATATATCCTATGTTAGTCAAAACAGGCAAGGGCTTTTTCGTAATGAAGTTTGGCTGCAAAAATTCAAGGTGTAAAAAAAAAATCAATTTTTCAATGGTAAATTAAAATATACTAAAAAAAAAAACAATAAATTAATAAATTATTACATATAGGTGTACCTATGTATAGTATCGCAAGCTAGTTTAGTTTGTCAGTAGTCTGTATTTTTATTTTTCAGAAACTGATCACATAAGTACAAACGCCTGCATTCAGGCAACCCAAACATCAGATAATCCGTCTTTAGTTTCTCACGTATTCAATGCAGGATAATACTATAGTACTATAACACGATATGAATAAAAAAAAGCCATGTTTTCAATTGTTTCACATGCATTTCCGTATTTTGAGCATCGAAAAAAATTCACAGTAGGGATATACTTGCAAGTATGTATAATACATGTGTAGTTACACCTTTACATAGTTATACACATAATCTCAGATATAAATATTTTCTTTTTTTTACGATCATGGTCGAGTATGTGCTTAAGCGGTTATATTATACACTAACATTTAACACAGCAGTTACGTATAGTATTATTATCATTATCATTGCCATGTCTTCACGGCCGATTGTAAAAACCACCGACCATGAAACGGGGCGATTGTCATGGCCGATCTCATAGTTTTTTTTGGTTTTTTTTTTCTCTAGTCTTTTCTACGTCAACAATATCCCATTATACAATATAAGTGTATATAATATCGTCGATCATATAATATTCGCCATTAATCTTTACTAAGAAATATACACAACACGTAAGAGTATACATATAAACAGATAAAATATAATAAACAGGACGTCTACATAAATTTTTTTATCGTTAAACGGAAAACGAAATTTAAATAACAATATCAGTGTATTTCTTTTCCTCGATTTTATATCAAAATTTAATATATAAATACATACATTATCATTATCATTATCTAGCCAAACTCGGCAATTGTTTTAACGCTTTTCAATCGGGGGCGTAGCTCAGATGGTAGAGCGCTCGCTTAGCATGCGAGAGGTACCGGGATCGATACCCGGCGCCTCCAGGGTGTCTTTTTTTTTTTATATTTTATTGGTATTTTTAATATTATTAATTGTTAAATTTATTTATTTTTCATTCATTTATTTATTAGAAACTCCATAGCGAAAGTATTCGCGATGTTTATTATAGAAATAATATTATGATTGTATGAGACAGTGAAATCAATTCAAGCTTTAATAAAGCTTTTTCTCTCTGAGTATTCAACGGCGCCGTGGCTTAGTTGGTTAAAGCGCCTGTCTAGTAAACAGGAGATCGGGGGTTCGAATCCCCCCGGGGCCTCGCCCGACAATATCTAAGATATACCAAGGGTGGTGTTGTATATTTTTTTTTGTTTTTTTTTTTTTTTTTATTTAGTTTTTAACTTCAGTTATTATTTAGCAGAAAAATAAAAAACGAAACATAAATGCTTTAATTACCGTTTGAAAAGTTTCAAAGAAATAAAAATAAAAAAAAAACGAGAAAATGTCAAGATTGCATCGCAATAAACCATATATAAAAATCTGATTATTATTTTTTGAGTTTATTAATTGTTATTCATAATCTCTTTTTTCTTTTTATTTCATTTCTTTTCTTCTATGTCGATATCTTTTTTATATTTCTCATTTCTTTTAGGTAGATCATGATTCTCTGAATCAAAGAATTGTAATGAAATTTATGACTACGATGGGGGTTTGGTCAATCGTTTCAATTCGTTCTACCTCTACTGGTCTACTGCTACTTCTAGCTGCTGTTACTGCTGCGGTGGCGATATACTACGATCCCTGCAGGTATACATATATATAAAAGTCACGACCGCAATTGCAGTAGCGATCGCCAAATGGTAGCTATAGTTAGGTAGGTACAATAAAACTGGTGCCAATTTCGAGGTTTGCTATATTATTCGCCCTTCCAAACTCCCACTGATCCCTATATCCCACCACTTTTCCATCTTCACGTCTAATTCTCCTTTGTGTGATTTTCCTTCCTTCAATAAAATACGTATGTATATATATATATATATATATACCAGTTATATACATATGTATAGGTATATATATGTATGTTGAAGTTTCTCAATAAATCAAAAACAAGAATAAATAAAATAATAATATTTAAGAAAAATTCAAAAATACTTGTAGATAGAAAACAAAAAGTTTAGTATCAGCTGTAAAGGCAATTTTTTATTTACTTATAATAGCAAAGATCGCAAATATATGTATATAGCACATATTGCCTGTGCAGAAAAATTTTCTGTATTAACTGTTATCATTTCACGTATACATATACATATTATAGGGTATATAGATACTATATCGACCACTAACTAATATCAGAAAAAAAAATTATAATAGTTATATGTATGTATCTATTGTATAGGTGAGTGGCTATAGAATAATAATAGGTATATCATAGGATATACATATATAGAGTATAGTGATAAAATCGATCGATATGAATAAAAAGAAGAAAATAAAAAAATAAGTATTTTTATTCACGGTTCATTTTTTTTTTCTTTTCTTTTCTTTTTTTAATACTTTATGTATGCGTAGACATATATTGATTCGATTTTAAATATTGTCCTAGTATTGAAATTTTCACAATAGAAGAGAAGTTACCAATCAGTGAACCAGAAAAATAAAAAATCAAATATATAAAGAAAAAAAAAAAAACATTCATTATAAATAGATGTATGTACATAAAAACCAGCTGTTTAATTAAACAATTAGTATGACGTAAATGATTGAAAAAACGAAAAATAAAAAAATAAAAAAAAAATCTATAATCTTGAAAGAGATATAACAGTTATATACGTAATCGGAAACATACTTTATTTAATCACGGTAAATAACGGCTGTACACACATACCTGTACCTAATAATAGCTAATATCCTAAATACGTAATAATAATCGAACATTTAATAATACAGATGTATAAACAGAGAGTTGTTAGGTTATGTATATGTATGTTGTATGTACATAAACGGAAGTGTTTCGCTTCAATTCTTTGGCAACAAGGTTGAGATATAATAGCCTTATATATTGGTAAAGACGTAATACGTATACCTACTACAACTAACACTATTACATTTGTGTATACATTAAAATGTACATATTATATAACCGAGTGTATAATATAAACTGAAATAAAAATTTGACAAATATTTTGACGATCTTTTCATTTCTAACGAACTATTTTTATTAGATAATGCGATTTTCTTTATTCTAGTTTCACTCGCCAGATGGCTACAAAGGTTAAATAGTCTCTCGGTAGTTGTTCTGTCACCTACTTAGAAGTATATAAGAACAGTTGATGTGTCATACGTCTAGGTTCAGTCCGATGCTTCTCGGGTAGTCCCGATTCTCCCGTCTACCCTACCGTATCGTATCGCCCTTAACCATACCGCTACCTAATTATACTCGATGAGTCTATCGCTATGCGATTCCTACCGTCAATGGTCAGTTCTCGTTGGATTATATCCGTATCCCGAAACTGTCCTTTACCGTAGAAGCAACAATTGACTGAACCTTTTTTTGTGATAAATAAGAAAAAAAAACTATCGAATTTTATCGTTTCTTTTTGTATAAATTAATTTGATATTATCTGATGATATGAGTTTTAGATGAAGAAGAAGATTCGACGCGATATTTTATATATTTATTAAATAAATAAATATTAGGATACAATATCTTTACGAATTTCAAGATTTATATATTAATAATTTACGTATAGGTATACGAACCAGTACAGTGTAGTACGTTTGTGAGTTTGAAAGGGTGCGATGAGACCAGAAACTTGTAGTTTAAATATATTAAATGTTTTTTTTTTTTTTTTACAGATGTGTAGGGTGCAGGTAGTTTATAAATTGATAAGGTATTACAGAAAAAAAGTACTTTTTCTTTTTTGATGAAGAATCAAACTGATGAAAAATAACACGGGGCTGATGAATTTATATAATTGCATGCGGGTGTAAAGGGGGTGGAAATATTTGTACAGATGTTAATATTATCGTGGATCGGTATTAAACGTAATTGTCGAATTTTCAATTTATATAATGTCTAACATAAATGAGGCAAAAAAAGAAGCAAAAAATAAATGACAAAAAAAAAAACAGAATAAAAAAATTCAGAAAAAGGATACAGACAGATTGAAAAATATAAAACGAAAAAAAAAATCACATTCTTTCAATTAGCAAATGATAAAATAACTGCGTATAAATATAATATAGATTATAAATTTTAAATTTATTTCATGAAAATGTTATATACAGATTTTATTTCTTTTCATCACCTACGGTGATATAAAAAGTATTGGTTTTGGTAGTAAAAAGTGACTTTCGCTAATTTCAACGAATCTTCACGTTTTCGACCCTCTAGAATCCGAAAAACAAGTTTTTAAAAAGATGTCGGTCTGTCTGTCGGCCTGTTCGACAAACTCGTGCCGTGATCTCGGAAACGGCTTGATGAAAAAATCTGAAATTCACAGGACTTTACAACCAAATGATGGGCATGAAAAATTTCCATGACTCGTTTAATTTGAACTTCCGGTTCTACCGGAAATGAATCGATTTTCGATGTTTTACTGACAAACCTATACTTTTTTCTCTGTATTACCTTTCTAGATGAAAGAATGAATTCTTCCGAGTTGAGAATTTCATATATATAGGGCATTCCTTGCCAATGACACCAAAAAAATTGTAAATATACCCAGATCGAATTAGAATGAATGCACTGTATAAAATTGTTGTTTTTTAATATATAGGGCGATCCTTGCCAATGACAAGAAGAAATTGTAAGTGTACCCAGATCGAATTGAGATTAAACGAACTGTATGAAATTGTTGTTTGCCAATATATAGGGCATTTTTTTATGTGAAATTTTCAATTCTGATCTTTTTTTCATGTTTTTCATTACTTTTTTTATACTTTTTCTTCCCCTGACAAACCCATCCTTTTGTTTTTTTGCTATTTGATGAAAAGTACTCCGAAAAACTGTATTTCCGGCTTGTTTTTTCCAGTTCTTTTTTTTTGAACATTATAATTTTTGGACATAAACTTTTTTTTCACTCTCTGTACAGCTTCGAAAATTATATCGTTGAAAATCTGTTGAATTTTCATACGAAATATACTGCAACAAAAATCGTGCAGTGTTCATTAAAATGTGAAAATTTCTTGGCTCTGTGGAAGGACTTAGAATTATTGTTGTAGAAGCCCCGCGGGCTTTGGATAAATTTTTTTCGTATTTATTTGGAAACGTTTCAGGCCCATGAGAGCATCAAAATTCGAATGTGTTAAAATTGAGGACTATTAAGAAATGGAGAAAAAAAAAAAAAAAAAAAACAAAAACAAGATGATAAAATCGTGATTTTTTTTTTTTGTTGTTGTTTGTTTCAGGTACAACGGTGTTAAAACGGGGCTCGGCCTGTGCACAACCCGATTCCTCGAGAGTATAGTAGGATATAAGGTAGAAGTATATAGAAACCGCGATACCGTGCCGCGCCCCATACCATACGAAACCATTCCGTACATAGGTATATACTGAATGTATATATACGTATATATCGTGGGGAAACTTCACTTTCGGTCGAGAGAAAAAAGGAAAAAGAAAAAAAAAAAAGAAAGAAAGAAGAAAAAAAAAAAGGTAAAATAAAAAAAGGAAGGGCGCGAAAAAATCAATGTCTTTCTGTGATTGGTCGAAAACCCAGAAACACTGAACATTTTCATTGGTCCAAACCATCCTAGAGGGTGGTGCTTAAAGATGAGCTCTCGCTATGTCATCCCCTATATTGATCCCTCGCAAGCTCGTGCGGTCGGAGTTTTCAGGTATAATACGCATACAACCTGCAGCCCAGTATATAGTATAATCTACTGTATATACATATACATGCCTTTTATAATACTCACGCATATCTCAAAATCCTATGTATATATTTTTCGAATATATATGTATATAGTTTTATCTTTGTTTTTTTTTTTTTTTATTTAATTATATTTTATTTATTTATTGTTTGTTAATTTCTTTGATCTACGTTATTTACATTTTTAGTTTTTTATACGAATTATTTTGTATATCAATTTTTTAATATATAATTCTTGTATAAGTATAAAAAAAATAAAAGAAAGAAAGAACGAAAAAGAAAATAATTTTCATTTAAATCAATGATCTTAAATTTTAATATGTAAATAGGATTTTTTTTTAATTTCCTGCAATGAAAATTGAGAATTTTCATAAAAAAAGGAAGTCATTGGTTGAGGTCCGATTTTCGAAAATCGAGTTTTCATCAGATCTCGACGTTTTCGGGTCCTAGGAAGCTATTCTGACTATTTTTGGATGGACGTCCCTATGTGTGTGTGTAAACAAATTTTTGTTGTACGATATCTTTAGAACGAATCGACCGATTGGAATGGTTCTTATGGCGATCGAAAGGGTATATAAAGACTTAGATCTGATTAGATTTTGGAATCGATCGGTCGAGTAGTTTCAAAGTTATTTTAGAAATAAAAATTGAAAAATAATTTTTTTTCATGTTTTTAGCGCATAACTTCTAAACTGTTCGTGCGATTAGTCTCAAAACTTGATCAGACTTAGCTCTTGGATAGCCCTTTCGATCGCCGTGAGATTCATCAAAATCGAACGATTGGTTTAAAAGATATTGCACGACAAAAATTTCTCGTTTTGTCGTACGATACCTTCGGAACGAATTAACCGATTTGAATGATTGTTGCGGCGATCGAAAGGGTTCATCAAGACTTAGATCTGATTAGATTTTGGAATCGATCGGTCGAGTAGTTCCAAAGTTATTCGAAGAATCGAAATTGAAGAAAAAAAGATTTGTATACGGAAAACTGATTATACTAATAACCTTCTTTAATTTATTATAAACACAATAGTATCAATTAATTGTAACGTATTTAACACAGCGGGAAGTTTTCGGGTTGGTCCACAGGTCAACCGGTTTTCTGATTTTTTTTATATCATTATATCGTTGTATCAATGAAATTCAATTTTTTAAATGAATTTTCATCGAAATATCGAAATAAGACGAAGCTTATGGTTTTCAAAAAAGATCTCCAACGATCTGGAACAAGAATGTATAGTAAATTACTGTTACATTACATATATACGTGTATGTACAATACATATCATACCTATACCTATATACATACATAGCTATGTATATGTATCATATCCGCGAGAGCGAAGATCTCGTAGCGAAGAGAACAGTTCGCATACAATATATGTATATCTACCTAAACTGTATGTTGGTACAGCGTGTAATGCATCACGAAGAAATTTAATTTTCGGACGCGCACCGCGCCACGCCACGCCACGCCGCACCATACCGGACCAGTACAATTCTCGTATAAATACGTGTAGATAGGACCGAGGTGAATTCAACCAAGTCAACGCGACGCGATGTTATGCCGGGTAGTTTACTTTCACGAGTTAGATAGGTGGGTTCAAGGTATAGTATAGGTTCGTATATATGAGAGAGCTAGCACTCGCTCTCCTCTTGATATATGACCGTACGTTCGTAGTAACATACGTAGATATAGGTAGATACCATTCGTACAATCGAGTATATCTCGTGTTGCACGAATATGTGTTGGGGTTTCGGGTGTCTATGCAGAGCGGTACGAGCAATTATAAGTACATACATACATATATAATATAGATATCGATATATATATATATATATATATATATATATATATATATATATATATATATATATATATATATATATATATATATACATGTATTTAGGTATATACCTTGTATGTATCTATAATATGTATACGTACATACATATACGATAAAAGCATATTGGCTGCGTGGTATCTATAATATCGCGATATATGTATACATAGGTATGTATATGTATAGCTGTATATCTATATTCGTACATACAAATATCTATAAAACGTTTCGACACGCATATATAGGTATATATTATACACATAGATATTATATACCATGAGATATAGAAACAGAGATAGAGAGGAGAGAGCAGTTGACCATCGCATTAGCTCTAATTGAATTCTCGTTCTTTGTTTTGTTCGATTTTCAATATTCCTAATAAATCAATTTTTTCAAAATTTTTTATTTATTTATTTCCATTTTTATTTAACATCAAAATTTTCTTATATCCGTATATAATTGTATCATAGGTACAGACAATTGATGAATTTTTGTTTTTCTTTATTTTGGTTCTTTCTTTTTCTAATTTTTTTTTTTAATTTTTAAATACAAGACTTTGAATTTTTCTTTTTATTTTTATTTTTGGATCTCTTACGGAAAAAGAAACGGTGTTACTTTCGAAATATGGTATAATTTCGATTTGATATTTTATCATATCGATAACTACGAGAAAAAAAAACGAAATAAAATAATGGAAATAAAATTGTAACGTACGAAACGACATATGTATAAAGTTCGTATTTCGAACAACTAATTAGTGTTTATTTATCAGGATGAAGGGCCAACTAGTAAAATGTATATATTATATACAAGGATGAGGATATGAGGAACAGGGAATAATAAGGGGAAAATTGCCAACGTTCGCAATTCAAATCCAACATATACATAATTATATAAACCCATCTATGTATAATATTTAATTTATTAAATTTATTTACTTTTTTGTTTTTATTCCGTTTTTATAAATTTTTTGTTTTCGGTTTTTCGATTTTTCTAATACTAATAATTTATTATCTATCTTATATACCTACCTATATGCAACATACATAAGTATATACATACATAGTTACGTCACCGTACTATTGTATACGTTCCAAAAACTAGGGAGTGTACATACATACATACATACATACATATATACATACTCGTATATGAGAAAGGGGATGGAAGGACACTAGCGTGTGTTTTGCTCTATATTTCGCAAGAGGCAGTTTCTCCGCAGCATGAGCTCAGTAGGGGTGCTAGATGGTTCAGTTCAGTTCAGTTCGGTTGGGTTGATGGATTAACTCGAAACGGGAGTAGAAGGCGCGGGTCCGAGAGGGCGGGAAAAGGACTGCTTTGAAATAATAATTATTTTTTTTATTTTACGTTCTTTATTTTTATTCCTTTTATTTTTCCTTTTTTATTGTTGTCTTTTTCTCTATCTCTCTCCTACTCATTCTCCTTTTCTTTTCCTTCTTCTTCTTCTTTTTCTTTTTCTTTTCTTCCTTAAACACGTAAACCTGATTTTGTTCCGTCTCTTTATGATCAACGAATACATCACATTACACGAGCCTGATGATATGCAACCGTAGTTACTGCAGCGTTAACACGTCGGTAAAACGTTTGGCGTTTTTATGATGACGAATCACGACGAATTTGAACAGCATTCTTTTCTATATTTTTTTTATTCTAGGAATACTTATAAGAACAGAAAATGAAAAAAATATATTGTAAATATACAACAAATATTGATAAAATTTATACCATTTATAGAAATACGAAAGAAGTTAATCAAAATATACATGAGGGGGCACCCGGGTTTGAACCGGGGACCTCTCGATCTGCAGTCGAATGCTCTACCACTGAGCTATACCCCCTGATTAATAAGTTTGTACAAATTATTCGTACTTAATTCTTAGTGAATGTGTATCTATAAAGTTTACGAATGAACTTGAGTGAATAATAAATTGTCACTCATAATTGTATTTACATTTAATTTGACTATTCTGATATAAATTTAGTAGTAAATAGTTACTACATGTATACGTAAGTATATACAGTAAATTTTGTGGTTCAATATTTGATCAGATTTTGTTTTGGTTTTTAATGATTTAAACGGTGAAAGAATAAAAAGAATCAAATGAATGAGAATGAGAATTAAATACGTGAGTTTTCGTGGATATGCGACACAAGAAACTGGTAAAACAATCGAAAGATCGGTTTTTGTAATGCTTAATAGTGTACCCATTGATTACGTAGGTAAAAAATGTGGATTATTTGTTGTTTAAGTTGCCTGTACACAGGCGTTTCTCGCATATCAATGAAAACGAATTGTATATCTGATTAAATCTTGGTAAAATCGACTGTGATACGTTATAAGATTAATTTATGTTTTTATTTTTTTTTTATTTTATTTTGTTAGATTTCCTCGATTTTCTTTACTTCTTTATTTTTGTATTTTTATTTTCTTTTTGTGTTGAGTTTTTTTTTTTTTTTTTTTTTCTTCTCTTTCCTCGTTTCTTTTCTCAGCTTCACTTTATGAAAGAAACCTTTCAGCGTTCTATACCTATAATACTATACCTATACCTATACCTATATACATATAAAGGAGAAGGAAATTCTTCGGTCTCTATAGTTATAGTATAGGTACAGCTTGTACACCGCGAACAACAGGCATTGTGTATAGTTATAGGTATGGGTATAAGGTTGTACCGATATCTGTACGTAGGTGGGTGGATTGTTGTATATCGTACTGTACGTGTATGTATGTATGTATGTATGTACGTGATAGCTACGTTCATATATTATATGTATATATATATATACACCTACCTATGTGTAATATACGTATACATACACCCACCGCGCGGTATTGTGCAAAACGGGGAAAGCCCTCTCTCATCAACCGGAGAGCTGCTTCTCTCGCGCGTTTAATGTTGATCCTTGACGAGGCTTTAAAGCTTCGAAACTTCGCGATCCTGATTTCCGTGATTTCAAACTTACGATTTCTCATTTATAATATCTTGTTGTTTTTCTTTTCTTTTTCTTTTTCTTATCCTGCCTTCTTCCTTTACTTATTTACTTCGAAAGTACAAAAAATAAAAAATTAAACGAACAAAAAAAAAAAAAAAAAAACGAACAAAGAGATGTGATTTTTTGTTTTTTTTACATTTTTTTTTTCTTTCATTAATCCTGATTCAAATTAGGTATTCGATTTTTTGCTTTTGTATACTCCGTCTCTTTCTTCTTCGTTTTTTTCTGATATGCTCTTAATTCTCTCTGTCTGTATGTATATATGTATGTACATGTAGGTGGGATAAGATTCAAAGTGATCATGATAGATCATTGCTAACGATAATGGCGGATTAGCACCGAGGTCCCTCTACATCTGGTGTAAAAGCTCTTCGGAATATGTAGGTTCAATATAAGCCACCGATAGAAACCTGCAGCAGGCCTTACGGCTATAAATGCGAATCATGTATGTGCATACATTCATATATACAAATACACATACGTATATATAGGGTGTGTTACGTTAAAACCGGCTAAATCCTGCACAATTTTTTTTTTTTTTTTAATTTTTTTCGCCCTTTCTTTCGTATTATAAATAATATTTGACATTTCTTATAATTAAATCATTGCATATCTTAAATTCCAGTATAATTAAATCGTTGAATACCTATGTATATATAACGTTATATACCTACATACATACATATATGCGGTATAAAATCTATATACGATCCCATACGCTTATGCTGAAGGAAGGAAGAAGGATGTAGATTTCATTTGGCTCGAGGCCAGTTGGCACTATACATATACCTATGTACTGGTATATAAGTATGTATGAGTATATGTGTATATACTATATATGTATAAATATATGTGATATGTGTATAATGTCGATCATTCGGTACACACAGAATACAACATTGAGATTTTCTCCTGCAGCCTATATGGTATATGTATTCGTATATATCTATGTATGTACATATATATAGGGTACTTACTTACTATATAGTACATAAGCACCAACGCGAGTTGCGGATTTACCGAATATTTAGTGGGGCTTATGGTCTTAACGCGAGTTTCCCCAACTACAGCGACCGCAGGTGTCAATTGCAAGTACTACTAATACTACTAATACTAACTACTATACTTTTGTATATCGTCAATTTATTCAAGTTATTATTCTATCAAAAAATCAGTCACAATTATTTCCAACTTTAGGACGTTATATAGAAATTTCTAAAAATCTATCTTCCTTTTTATTTATTTATTTTCTATTTTTTTTTTGTTTTGTTTTTTAACATAGTCGTGTGGATAATTTAACTACTAAGTATCCGAATAACTTGAAATTTATTTAAAATTCGTGTTCATGTTCCCCATGAATTAACGTTATGATCGTACACTCAACGAATTTGAATCTGTCGCACCTAAAATAGGCAACCGAAGTTACAAGTTACGTATTAAGTTGGCAATGCCCATCTTGAGGACCCCGGGCCACCGCGATAGAATTAACATGGCATTGCCAACTTAAAAGGTGGTGTAACTTCGGTTGCCTATTTTTAGTATGTACGACAAATTCATATACGTTGATCGTATACTTTTAATATTTTTTCTTTTATCTCATAATGTCCATTTTTTACCATCAAGTAAGATTTTGAAATAATCCTTGGTTTGAATATTTCTTTTAAAACAAAAGAGAGGAAGAGAGAGATTTTTGGTTAAAATCGTGAAAATCAAACGAAGAAACAAAAATGAGGATGCGACGACGTGTCGTGTCAAAGTATGTATATCGATATGTGTGAGCCTTCTCGCAAAGACACGCGATTGCATACTATAATACCTTATATGTATATCTATACATATGAATATGCAGGGAAATATTAGTACAGCTATTGCTGACTACTGGTGCAGGTACGATAATAATTGACTAGGGACCACCTAGTGGCTTCATGACTCTGCCATATGCCATGCAGCCGTGACTAAGGCCCACATGTCTCGTAACTGGGTATAGTATATTCTACACATGGTTTGAAACGCTTCTATTTCTTATATGAAGCTCTTTCTCTTTTTTTTTTTTTTGATCTAGCCTTGTTCTTTTTTTTCTTCAATAAGAATAATATCTTCAATGGGTAAGTGTAGTAAGATACATACCTGAAAATGAAAAATTTGGCGCCCAACTTATATAAATAATTTTTTTTTTATTTATATATAATCTAATTAGACAAAGCTTACCCCAAAGTGGCAAAAATCATGTTTTATCAAAATATATGATATGTATGTATTATACAATAACTATACCCATATAATTCATTTATGGGACGATTGATCAATCGACGTAACTGAAACTGACGTGTAAACTATATATACAGTATACATTATAGTATAGCAGGTAGTTATCTGGCATTAACAGAGCGTAACGCACATACACACATATGCGTATACATTCTATGTAAGCTTTTGTCAGTAGGTAGGTATTTACAACACGTTTAATGCATTGTACAGAGAGATAGAGATAGTGATATGATCATACCGTATTAACGTAACATGACCATATTGCATAATGTGCAGTTTAGATAGATATTTGTTTATGTAGGTATGTACTACATATTCATATTTATGTATATAAAAAAAAAAAAAAAATGACACTAAATTTGTTCGTTTACTAATGAATTATGAATCAAACAGTATCTCTCTATGTCGAGTACGACTTTGTACAAATCCCTCAAATTCTTACATTCCATACCTTTTTGTTTTCCTTTCTTTAATTTCTGTTTTTTGATTTATCTTTTTATCACTTTTTTCATCTTCTAATGTGTATATCTATATATCTATATACTTAGGTATACATACTATACATACCTAGTATATACTATAGGGTCCTGCAGACCAAGAGGATAAATACTACGAAATACTACGGGCGAGGGGGTGGTGGTGGTGTTAGGGGTGTGAAATAACCCCTGCAGATCTCTAACGGTGCGAAATCCTAAACAGGGGGCTAAACTATTGAATTATTCATATATACGAAATATGAGGAAATAGAAGGCGGAGAAGAAATTGCAGATTGCAAATAATTATACCATGATATACGAGTGTAGAAGTTATATAGCTACACGAATACGGATCTTAATAATTAATGTAATTTCATGAAGAATTTTTTTTTCTTTCTTTTTTTTTTTACTTCAATATATTAGAATGTTTTAAAATTCGAACAAGAATCGACAAAAAGATGGAAAGAAAACTGGTTTATTATAAATTTCATTTCTTAATTTATCATATCTATGTATAATACAGTCTACATATACAGTGGGCTTTCGTGAATATATAAGAAACGCCTGTATACAGGCAACCCAAACAACAAACGATCAGCATTTATTTCCTAACCTAACCAATGGACACACTAATATGCATTACAAAAGTCGATCTTTCAATTGTTTCACCAGTTTCTTATGTTTCATAATCAACGAAAACACTGCATGGTATAAAAGCTGAAGAAATTGAAAAGGATAAACAAACCAATTAGATGGTTAAACGCGCATGGCTTTTTCCCCTATGAAATTCAATTGTTTCTCACCCCTCGTTGCATTTCTCTTCTGTCAATGTATATCATATATATATATATACATATACGTATATGTGTACGTCATGGATCTGCGGGATCTGGAGGTTTAGATCGCCCTTATACATATATATCTATATACGTATAAGTATATACCTATATACAATATACAAGGCGCCACCACTTCCCTTCAAACAGAGTTGTTGCTGTACTGGAGCAGCAGGAGCAGAGCAGAGCAGAGCAGAGCAGCATCTATCTATCCATATCCTCGTAGCTGTATAGGCGAGGGTCTAACAGGCGTATAGGAGGCGAGCCATTAGGGTGTCAATTGAATTAGATCGCTGGCTGACTGGGTTGGAAAAAGAGGGTTTTAGGCCACGCTGAGAATAACGGGGACTCGCATATATATATACATGCATGCGTGTGCATTCAGGGTTCTCGACTATAATTCTGCGGGGTTAACTGGCAGAGAATAATCAACGGGATAATAGATTCGATGAAACGGGACAAGCCCGAAAATGTGGTCTCCGTGGAGTACCTACCCCGTATGTATATATGCCTTGTTATTGTCAGCCAAATGAACCGAAATGAATTCTCTTAATTTTTGTAATTTTTGACAAAAGTGAAGTCAATCGATTTTTTTATTTTTTTTTTTTTTTATTTTATGTTAATTTGGTTTTTGTTTTATTTTCATCAGTTTTTTATCTTTCTTTTCTTGGAAACTCAGAATCTGGATCGAAAATAAGAAAAATTTTGAATTATTGTACAACGAATTAAAATCCATCGTTTTAAATTTTTCATAAGAAATTTCTATAAATTCTGAAAATTTATTAGTCTTCACACTTTGTATAAAGTTTGTATATACCTTAGGTATATATAACTATGTACAATACATAGTATAGTACATAAGGAAAGTTTTCTTCGGATATTTTTCGTTTGGTCAGCGAAAAAAATTTTGCAACAGTTATATTCTTTTTTTTATTTACTTAAATTTAATTTGCGACTGTGATTGCTGTAGTTATCTAAATATATACAGGGTGATTAAAAAATTCATGACTATAATATTTAACATGGTAAATCATTGTCAAAATTAAGACCAAATTTTTCTTGGATCAAGATACGGTAAAGAGAAAAAAAAAAATCTTCAAATTAGTTAATAAATAGATAATAATAATCTCTAGAGAGTTGAAAGGCAAAGAAGAACACAAGAGATGAAAAGTAAGGGGGAAAAAAAAGAACCAGAAATAAGGAAAAAAAGAGGAGAAGAAAAAAACTTTTCTTTTGGATGATCTCTCGCTGTTTGCGATTAATCTAACGATAAGTATAATCTGCTTTTCAAACAGACTCAAAAAAAGTTTCTGTTTAAATTTTTCATTTTTCATTTTCTTTTTTTGTTTTTTTTTCTCTTGTTGGCAGTCCAGATCATGACTAATTTCACTATGTATGTATAATCTACTCACGTACGTATAGCTTCAGCTTGTACTTATACCTGTACCATCTGTACATCTCGTGGTTTCAAGATTAAAGACCATTTGCCAGAGGGCTATATGAATTGCAAATATATACCTAAGTTTCTATTAAGTCAGTCAGTCAGTTAGTCAGACACACAGGCAAGCATTCGGCTATCATCAGCAGCTGTCTTATACATACACATATCCCTACGTATGTATATGTAAAATAAGATAATCGTACGTTTCGTATGAATATTATAAAATATTTAATATACAGTTATACATAGTAATTTAGACTGAGCCCACCAAATTTTGTGCGTATAAGATTCCTCGAGAAATTCTAAGACGAAATTCCCTTTACAAAAAATTCGAGAGCCTAATAGTTTCCGAGTTATGAAATATCTTAGTTGACCAATCACAGAGCTGGTTAAGTCAGGGCCGAGTCGCAAAAGAATAAAATTATCAGTGCCCGTGGGTTTCAGTCTATGAAATTTTATTTTAGTTTTTTGTAGGTGACGTAGATATACCTGCCGACAAACGTAAATAAAATTTTGTAGTCTGAGACTAACGGGCATTGTTAATTTTATTCATTTGACTCGGCCCTGACTTGGCAAGCTCTAAACTCTGGGGATTGGTCAGCTAAGATATTCCGTAACTCGAAAACTATTAGTCCCTCGAATTTTTGGTAAAGGAAATTTAGTCTTAGAATGTCTCGAGGAATCTACCCACAAAATTTGGTGTACTAAATCTGAATCACCCTGTACATTGTAAAAGAAAACTTTTTATTCCGTTTTATTTTTAATATTATTATTTTTTGTTGTTGTTTTTTGTACATTATTTCTTCTTGTTTTCCCTTTCAACTATGAAAAAAAAAAGAAAACAAAAACAAAAGCAACAACAAAATAAAATCGTTACAATATGTATCCTTCTTATACATAAATTTTTTTTTTAACATTTTTTTTCTTATATATCGTGAAAACCGAGTCGTTTGTGCAACGGAAAGAAAAATAAACCAAATATTTGAGTATAAGAGTATGTAGTGTGGAGGTAGGTAAGGTAGGAAAGGATAGGGTTGTGGGTGGAGGTGGAGGTGGAGGTAGTAAATTCTCGAGAATTGCATCTAGTATGGTATAAAATACAGCGGTGCAGACTAGGAGTTTTGCATATGTCATCCCCGCTACTATACTGTGTATATATACATATATAGGTATACATGTATACATAAACCTATATATATATATATATATATATATATATATATATATATATATATATATATATATATATATATATATATATATATATATATATATATATATATATATATATATATATATATATATATATATATATATATATATATATATATATATATATATATATATATATATATATATATATACAGTACATACAGTAGACACCCGCCACAGCACGCGCCTTCCTCCACCTCCTCCTTCTCCTCTTCCTACTTTACCTCATTCTCCTCTATAACCACGCATATCTGCACATACTACACCCACGTATGTATGTATGTATGTATATGTGTATATATCTATCTATGTTCATATATCTTCGTTCAATTTCTCTGCTGGCACCTACTACACTATCTACATACATACATACATAACTATATATACCATACCCATATATACATAGATGTGTATAGGTATATATATATATACATATATATATACTTCGTGTACTGCTAGCTTTTTCTCGAAAAGGAAAAACAGAGAAAGAGAGAGAGAGAGAAAAATTTCTACAAACCATTTTCTACTATATATCTATGTATTTCTATATTATATATACTATATAGTATATAAGTATGTATGTAAATGTATAGATACATATTTATACTATATATGACTATATCTACTATACGAGTGCAAAAATTTTTCATACACAATCATTTTCTAGGATATAATAGGTAGATTACATACATACATACTTATATATGCATATACCTATGTATACATAGCTGTATAATTTGAATATTATTGTTATTATTATTATTATTATTATTAATTATGATACGTCTAAAATTTTGTATAAAAAATGAAAATAAACATCGATATTATATTGTTATTATATTTTTACCTGTATCTCTCTCTCTCTCTCTCTCTCTAAAACGGAACAAGAAAATCACAAAGAAAACAAACGAATACAGCCACAACGAAAATCTATATACCGTGTGAGGTTGTGAGAAAAGGATACACTGGATGTAGGCAACCCACCAGTCAAATTTCCGAAGATTTCCGAAGTCATTATATTCGCAAATAATAACATGGGACGGGAACCCCCCACCATGTGGTTTGAAATGACGAATACAATGTCTTCGGTAATCTTCGGGAATTTGACTATCGGGTTGCCTGCATCCTGTGTATTCTTTCCTCATAACCTCACAATATATACACGTATAAAAAAAAAAAGAACAGAAAAAGAATAAAAAATAACCCATTTGTCTTGGAAAATTTTTACATTTTGTTTTTGTTTTTTTTTTTTATTTTCTCTTATTTGTGCTTTTTGTTCGAGTCTGGTAAATTATTATCACCGTGGGTACATAGTTAGATATAAAGTTATTTAGGGAGGAGGGAGGGAGAAGTTATACATATACATATTACATATTTAATATAGATTGATTCTTGATGATTAGCGAGAGTCCAGTCCAATGTTGGATCGAACGCTGTGCGGACAGAGTCCAAAGGGATGCCAGAGAGGCAGGCCGTGTAAGGCGGAATAAGGACCTGTATTATACATATATACCTATATACATACATATATATATAGTACACATAGAAGCTTTTGAAGCCAAAAAGCCCTAAAGCCCTAAAGCTTGCAGCAGCAGGCAGGCAGGCAGGCAGGCAAGTAGAGGTAGAGGTAGGAGCTGGTGCGGTGCAGGGTTTTCGAGAGTGTCACGTTTCTATGGCAACCGGTTGACTCCGCCTCTGCGAGTAGAAACCCCGTTCGATATTCTCACCTCGCCGAAGCTTTTGATGCGTCCTCTCCCCCTACCCTCCTCAACATCCCCCATTTTCCACCCTACCTTTTTTTTTTTTTTACTCTTTCTCTCTATTTTTTTTTTTTTTTTTAGTTTGTTTTTGTGTGTTCGGTTTTTAAAAAATTTTTTGTTATTATTGTTGCACTAAAAACCGCGCGAAGAGAGCATAAAAATTGGCAAATTTTTATCACAAGAATCACCTATAGCTTCTCTCTACTCTCCTCTATGTTATATTGCAAAATCCACAATTCGTGACACGATTTGATATGAGGCGTTTTTACGTAGTTACTATAACGTTGTTATTGTTTTCGGTTTTTTTGTTTGTTTTTCTTTCTTTTGTTATTGTCGTTGTTGTTTTTGCTACTGCTGCTATTGTGTTAGTTCTCGTTCCGCGCCTGTTCCAAAGGCTTTCAATATTTTCTTTCGGTTTCTGTTGTTGTTGTTGTGTTTTTTTCTTAAAAATCCCTCCAATCATCACAATAGAATATAATTAGATATACCTATATGCAGTGGGTTTTCGTTGATTTGCGATAAACGCCTGTGTACAGGCAACTCAAACAACAAATGATCGGCTTTTGTTTCTCTGCAGGTAAAGTATACCGTTTATATTTACGATGATGTGTTTGAGACTGTTTAGGACCGATTATAACCTGAAAGCAAGGTACTACATAGATTATAGCATAAAAAAAAAAAGAAGATAGAGAAAACAGACGATATATTAATACGTTGATAAGTAAGATTGTGGTTTTTTGGTTTATATATTTGTTATTATTTTTTCTAACGAAGAGTTTCTTCGTAAGTTATATTTAAACCCGAAATAAACGAAGGTCCTTGCCATCGGGGTGCAGGTCAGGTGTCTAGGTTAGGTTGGTTATAGACATGTATATATATATATATATATATATATATATATATATATATATATATATATATACATATATAGGTATACAAATTTTTACCAGTATCTATATACCTATATTGCGTGGAAGACCGCTTTAATTTAGTTGAGTGCATCCAACAAACGCGTAGCGTAGCTTCGCGTCGCGTCGCGTGGCCATGGGTCCCGAGTAATATCGCATATATACGTATACCTATATACCAACATACATATATATATACCATATACATATATCTATATACCTATATTCGCCGTGATTCACCTACCTACAATAAAAATATGTCGTCTCTCCCGTTGGTTGCCTTACTGTAAACCAAACCATACCATATACCATATACTATATATATATATATGTATGTACTACCCTTAAGTCACCACCATGCCATGGTAGGAAAAGATCTCATCCTCCGCATTATACCTACCAACTAAATATATATCGTGATCCTCTATATATGTAGTCGTATTTGTATATATATGAGACGTTTAAGGGGACCATGAGTATGTGTACAGTTTGGATTGGGAAATTCTGAGTACTTACTCCAATTAAAGTCATTGGTTTGTAAACCAAAGTTTATTTTACATGAAAAAAAGGTATTTTTTTTTTTTTTTTTTTTTTGAAAAATTTTATCGCAAGGTTTCAGGCACATCGTTGTTCCAAATTCAACCTCTTAAAGTATTGCTTTTTTTTAGGCATAGCAATTCTATACATCTTATGAACGTAGAGATCGGTGGAAAAAAAAATATTGCAAAGATTTACGGTCGATTATTAAAAATTTTTTAAATTTAAGCTTATTTAAGCAAATTATTTTAGCTATACAGTACAATGAAAATAAGTAGACCCATGTATCAGGATTTTCGAATTTATCCACGTCGGACAAAGATATACGAATTTTTCAATTTTTTCAATTTTATATATATAATTTCATAAAAAATCTCTCATTCTTATAGCGAAAAATTAACGAATATAAAATAGCTAAAGAAAAATCCGAAAATTCGAAACAAAAAAATAAAAAAAGAACATATCAAAAAATATTTTAGATTTTACAAATAAATAATAAACGTCAATTAATATTGAAAATCAGTTTTTCCTTTGCACGTATTTCAATTTTGATTTTGATTTTTTCAAATTTATTTACCCAACGATACAGTCTACGAAAAATTAATCAATTTTTTAAAACTTTGAATAAGAAAAATAAATTTCACAAATTTAATTCACGAGATATAGGAATTTTTTTTGTTTTTTATTATTTTTTTGTTTTTTAACACATTGAAACTGAGCTTTCAATTTATTATTTTTACCTTATTCTCTACTTTTTATACACACACATATATACAGGGAACTGGAATATACGTTCGTGGCCAAACTGCAGGCTAGCAGCTAACCACGACTACGAACGTACCTTATGGACAGTGCTGAGGGCCAACGTACAGTATAGATAGTACATACGTACGTACGTTATTGACCATCATTCTTGATTAGCGAAGCGCGATATCCCTGCACCCAAGTTTCTATATATAAAATAGTAGAATTGAGAGAAAACGAAAAAGAAAGAAAATAGGATCATGGATTTATCGTCACTTTTCATGACGTCTATAATATGAAATAATTACTTTTTATTATTCTAACCAAATTCCCACGGTTTTTGGTCTCCATTTTTCCTCCTCCCCCCCCCCCCCCCACCAAAAAAAATCAAATAATTCATGAAAATTTATACAAGCTCGAAAATTTTTGCCAAATTTTGTACCGATTTCTGTAATCACACGAGTTCCTAAATTGACAGCAAAAAAATCTCGATGTTAAGAATAAAAAATAAAAAAAAAAATCGATTTTGACTTCAAAGAATTTCACGATCTTCACTTTTCTGATCTGATTATAGACCCGAATCGTTAAAACTATGGAATTCGATGAATCGTTGTGTGAATAATAATCCGAAAAAATATTTTGGTCGGCGTATAATCGAGTAATCGGTAAAATTTTTTTCTTACCGATCCAAAAACCGAACCGATTTTTTGTCAAAAGTTTATTTATTTTTTTTGTATGGTATAAAAAAATGAGAGAAAAAGAGAGAGAGAGAGGTGGACGTATTATCGTAGATGGCGGCGGTTGGTTCAAGGCGCAGAAGGCGCCGGGACGCCGGTATACGTCGTTTCGACGGTCCCGTTTATACTGGGCGCAGGCGTATCACGTGGTACTAGAACCTCGTCGTTGTATGGTTGTGTCGGTTGGATAGCCGCAAACCGGAGTTCCATAACTCCACACCCACTCTCGTAAGCGTCGGGACGCCCCGCGACGCCCAGGGTCCATCCTGCCCGAGGTATTACCTTAAGTTAGTCGAACGGTATCCGCTAATTAAATCGCACGTAAAAAAAGTAAAAACCAAGCCATAAAAAATCGCGGTTTAAATTTCGGGGATTCAAAAACCGAAAAATCGGAGCCTCGGGATCGGTTACCGAAAGCCCGAAGAACAAAATCTAAAAACAAAGAACGAAAAACGATCAAAATCGGCCAAAGGTTAGCCGTATATCCCTCATTTCGTTAACCGTACGAAAATGTGCACGCCAAGCATGTAGATCGGTATTAAAATAGTATTTTTCCTTCCGCAAGGATCCTCCTTCCTCAATAAGCGGATGGATTCTTATGGTCGAGTGAATCTTGTATATCTATAATAAAATAAATAGGTAAAGTGTCGCCGCCGCGATCCCTAAATTCGAATTAATAAATCGTGTCCAAGGTCATGGTCGAGATAAAACCGTCGGTTCCTCGGTGGGGGCGATAAGAGTTAGTGAAGTTACTTACCGCCTTAGTGGATTCCGTATCGCATTCGAGTGTGTGGCCGGCTTGCAGCCCGCTCGGACGCGACCCTGTGGCAGGGCGAGGTGGTTCGTGAATAGTGGATCTGGAGGGTGTTCGTGGTAAATAAAATTCAGGAACGGGTTTAAAGGATCAGGAACAGTTGATAAAATAGTGTGAAATTTTTTAATATCAAGTGCGCGATCGCAGCTCGCATAAACGAGCTTACCCGAGAAAACGAACTCGAAATGTTCGTTAAAACCGGATAAAACAGTTCCGTTTTAATCCAAGGATTAAACAATGTTGTTTTCCGTCCTGAAACCGACACTCCTTGACTGGTACTTCCGGGTTCTGGTCCACGGCGAGTCGACCCCCGCCAACCACCCCCCACCCCACGAACACTTTGATAATTACGTTTATTATCCGGGCGATATTCGTCTGATTTCAAACTGTTAAATAAAATAACATAACCAATAAAACTAAGATAATTTAAATCACTACATTAAATATCCCGATCGTTAAATCATCGCATAAATAAAATACGCCAATCGGATGCGGAACGCAGTTTCAAATATATATAAATAAAAATCGTTAATCGAGGTAAGATCCGAAGAGGATAATCATCCTCGAGGACTACCTGACTACCACTGCAGTCAATTGTCTCATATAAAAAAAAAAAAAAAAAAAAAAAAAAAAAAAACAAGTTCAAACCAATATAAAAATCCGGTTTAAAAATCGCCTTTAAAACTTCTAGATCTCCAAAATCGTTATAAATCTATCGAAGATCAACGGAGTCATTTTATTTCACGCTAGAGATAGATCGGTGACTTAATTCCTGTTTTCGTTGCTTTAGAAGGGTAATTAAAGCGGCGATAAAGCTCGGAGTTATCAAGTTCTCGATTGACTCTTTGCTCACTGAAAAAGAAGTTATTTCATACACACATATATATTTTTCGTTTTTTTGTTTTTTTTTTTTTTTTTTATTTCCTTGTATTCTTATCATTATAAAGAAAGAGAATAACCGCCATCGTATAAGATAAATTTTTAAAAGTTTTCAAGTGCTTTGTGATTTTCATCGATGATCGAAAAAAATTTAAAAAAAAAAAAAAAATCTTTTAAAGGATAAATTAAACCGGTAAATATATATATCGGATAGAAATTACCGATTTTGTGACACTGTCATCATTGCAAAAGGATATTTAAACCTGGGATTATCCCCCGTGTGAAACGAAAGAAGAAAAAACAAAAAAATATCTTACCAAGGAACCGATAAACCGATTCGATTGATTCTAAAGACTACAAAAAAATCGTGAATTTAAAACCGTGATCACGGACACATAGAGGCATTTAAATTTTTATACTGGAGCTGTATCTGCCATACGCACCGCTGCCGGGAGGCGGCGGAATCCTCCCGGCGGTACCAAGCGGTGTTGGATCCGGCGGTTGTCGTCCTGTCTTATTGGGAGGTGTTGACCTTTCAATGTCAGCTGCAGTACAGCAAGTTCCACAAGGCACAGTATCACATCCACCGATTCATCCTTTAGGAAGTGGAGGTCTGCCTTTACCGCCTCTCGGAACTGGACCAACATCTATGATGCCTCGACCGCCGTTAGGAAACGTAACTCCACTTGGTTCGGCTATTCCGACGGTACACCATGACGGTAATGATCTACAAGACGCGGCCCCAAATCCTGACGTTTTACTCGCACTTTTGGCAAGGAACAAGAGTCTTGAAGGTGAGAAATAAGGGAAATTTGTATAGAAATATAGTTTAGTTATTTAATTAATCAATTAATGAATGAAGGAAAATTCCCGCCTAATCAAACTAGCTGTTGCGTATTATGACGAACGTCATAGCGCCTCCGGACACTTGAAATATGATAAGTAAAAATTGAAGAAAGCCTAACCTGAAAGATGTCAGTCATTATCGGGGTTTGGAGTTTACGATCAGTTTAGGTTGAGTAGTTTCAACGACTACCGTTGATGTAAACGTGTATATATATATGTATAAATTTTTTTTTTTTTATTTTTATTTTGATAAGACCTCTCTCGATCATGAGTATCGATTAGATTATAAACTCCGGTTCTTATTATACCTACAAGTATAAGCGAAAAGTGATCGAGCAAGTGATACGCAATTGCCTACGACGAATAATTTTTTCCTTTATTTTTTATTAATATAAAAAAGAAATTGATCGACATGTGTAAGACATGGGATTGCAAATATATTAAATGAACTAAAAATTCAACTTTTATAAAATATGATAAATCATTGCAATTCCAAACCGTAAATGCATGCAACAGATTGTAGCCCTTGGTTCTGAATAATAGAATAGGCACATTTTGTCCGATACTGAGGTTCGCTGGCCCGTTGGCACGTCTAGTTTCCCAGGACTTCTCCCTCCTCCCACTTGTATTCCTTTACTTTCCTCCTTTTGTTATGTGTACCTGCACCAGAAGTTGGCCAGGTTCTTCTGACTTATTAATCACATCCCGGAGTTTCCTGCCAGATATATCTCAGCTCAATCTCAGAGAATGGAACAAGGTCGGGGTAGCTAGGCGTCGGGTATACGATGCAGATACTCAATTATTCAGGATGAATGAAATCTGGTAGAGAATGATTATTTTATCACAATCATAGCTTTGTTCGAAGTATTATTGACAATTATCGTTATTTCTGATCGATGTTAAATTAGCGTCGACAAATTGTAAGAGAAATAAATTAAAAAAAATATGTTGGATTGAGGGATTTTTTAGTCGTTTTGAAGTACTAAAACGTACCATATCATCGCATGACATATATATATGCATGTTGATTTAGATAGTCAGTTGGAGGTAACGCCGCGCATCAGGGTATATTTTAATAAGGTAAGTGCTGCAAGGCAGTCAGTCAGTCAGTCAGTCAGTCCATCCGTCCATCCGTTCGTCCGGCTGGTTTACCGCCATTTGGGGGTGGATACCGGGGTGAGTTTAATCATGTAATGTGTTCGGAGGGCTAGCTGCTAGCTAGCGGACTAGCAATCAATACGCGATATTGCTTCGGGTGGCACACCGGGTAGGAGTCAGTGTTGGGTTATAGGTAGGCCTGAAACGTATCTATGTAGAACGATCTTCAAGACTAATGGTAGATGGTCGAATGGTGGTCAGAAATTGGAACAATCCAAGCCTATACTTTTTGGCGAAATTGTGTTATGCGAAGTGCTATACACATCGGCTCATCGAGTGACAATAAGTGAGCAAAGTTTAACCGGATCAAGGAATGTTTGGAGATCGGTTATGGTCCTGAAAATATCCGGGCTGGAGTCCGCGATTTTTTTTATTCTTTTCTGATTCGTTACGATCGATTGACGTTGCCTTAAAAAAATATTGAGGGGGTATTAATTGCGGCGGAATCTAATCAATGAGATACTCGAAAAGTGTCCAAGTCAATTAGTTTCCACGATAACTCACGACGGAGAGTAAAATCACTAGCTTCTTAAAGTTTGAGGTGAAAAAATCGTTAAGTTTATCAAAATTTGTCGAAAAATATTGCCGTTAATACGTCGAAGAAAATTCGACGAACAATCGCCACGAGGGCAGTTTTCCTCGAGATTCGAAACTTGTTATTTTTACGAATATTCCGCGCTGGTTTTTCACCTTAACTTAACGTCAGAGAACGTCGATGGCCATTGAACATCCCGCGTTTAATATCATCCGTCGTATCGTCACGATGTCAGATTCGAATGTCACCCGGGGTTATAGACGTCGACGTCCGTTCCACATGGCCAATATAAAAAACGGTCCTTAATCACGTGTTAAAAACTTTCAAAAATCGTATATACGATATAATTTTGAAACAATTATCAAACATTTCGACAAGATTTTAACGCCGCTATTAAAGACTTTGAAACTTCGATCAATCGACCAGAAATCATTTCGGGAATATTTCTACAAAAAAAAAAACTTTGTCACTCGACTTTGAGGTCCTGTTCGTATAGCACTTCAAAAAAAACTTCCAAATCCTCAGAAATTCAGGATTATTTTTTATTTTTTACTTTCTTGGTTTTTTCGTTTTATTATACCGGGTACACCTATTGTATAATCGAAATGTTATCAAGTATAATTATCAAAGACATGCGGTCTAAAACCCAAACAAATAATAAAAAAAAAAAAAAAATAGAAACCAGAATGACAAAGAAAAGTAGAACCGAAAAAAAGACAAAAATAAAAAAAAAAAGAATCTTGAAAGACGTAAGGCTGTAGGACGAGGTAAGCCATGGCCTAATCCTCCCTTCATCCTCGAAAGCCTCTCCGCAAGTTCGTTTCTCCTACAAAGGTCCCTCAATCTTGCCATTCGGTTCTTCAGCTCCGCCTCCTTAAAGGCATGGTCGGTCTGCCTCTTCCCGAACCATCAGTATCTTTATATATATACATACAGAATATAGTATATATATATAATATAATACATGTATAGATGGTTATATACATATAAATATATAGATATATATAATATATAGACATAAGTAGATACAGAGGCGCGTCTTGGCGTCGTTCTTTAGCTCCGCAGGGTAACCAAAGGCGCCATTTTATTCCCTTTTCTCTCTCTCTCTTTCTTTTTATTTTTCTCTCCCTTCTTCCCTCATTTCCTCCCGTTTATGTACTCGCAGCTCTTTTACTCATACCTGCACATCCGGTGACGTGTTTACTTATGTATATGTACGTGTATATGTATATGTACACCTTGTATTCTATATACATATATACATGGATAGATATATATGTAGATGTGTACATAGAGACTGTATACAGTTATATATATATATATACAGTTCGCGGGGAAAAGAACCGAAGCCGTTGGTTTGACGGGTGAGGATCGAGGGTCGAGGGGGGTTTTTGTTGAGCCTCGTATAGGGTAGAGGGATCGATTCCAGCTACAACGTCAAGAGAGTGAAAGAGAAAGAGAGAGAGAAAGAGAAGAATGAAAAAAGGAGAGAAAAAGAGAGATAAAAAAAAAATAAAAAAATGAACGCCTTTCAGTCTTTGTCTATATTCCTTTTTTTTTTTCTTTTTTTTTTTTTTATTGTTTCGAGGAATCTTCGTCGCCGTTGTTGATAAATGATTGAAAAAAGAACAAAAAATAAAAAAACCAAACAAAAATAAAATAAGGATTCCAAAATGACCGAAAGAAGAGATTAAAAAAAAAAAAAAATTATTTCTCTCGAAGATGATGACGAATAAGAAAAAATAATAAAAAAAAAGTAAAAATTCTTGAAGATTTTTTTTTTTTTTCTACCGCAATCTAACATATACGTGATTTTTTTTGTTCGAAATGTGTGTGTATCTAACTTTGTACTTTTATCCCTTGTAGGGAATGAATTGTTGAGTTCTGTGAAATATCGTTTGCTAAAACTATTTCGAAACTCGTTATCGATATTTCATTAATCACGAACTACAGTTCTATAAATGAAAGTTAGTTTTATAGATATATATGTATAGTTAGATGTGAAATATTGAGCCCTTGTTTTATTAAGATTTAGACCTGCAATTGCAATGGACTAGAAATATCTTAAAATAAATTAACGAAAAAATTTATCCAAAAGCTTTGAGTTCTTAGAACGATTTTATATAAGCACTGACTCAAAAATTCAGAATTTTAACATTTTGATAAAACATGATTTTTGACATTTTGACATTCTTAGACTGTGTCAAAAAAATCGACTATTTTATTTTTTCCGAAAATTATATCAAAAATATTGTTCAAGATGATGATAATTAAAAGATCCTCTCAAAATTTGAGCTCTTAATATTAATATCAAAAGGTGTATGATCGCGATTTTTTATTTCCCATTCAATTAACATGTGAAAACGATTGTTTGCTTCTTTTTAATTTTATAACTCACCAACGAATTAGCGTACTGAAATGGCCCATACATATTCTTTTAGAAAATGAATCGATCTACAAAAAAGGTATCTTGTCATTTTTCGATAAACCTACTAATTCAAAAGTTATTCAAGGTCAAAGTTGAATTTACATAATACAATAACTTTTAAACCATTAGGTTTATCGAAAATTGACAAAACACCTTTTTTGTAGATCAATTCATTCTCTATAAGAATATGTATTTTTCATTCTGGTACGTTAATCCGTTGGTGAGTTACAAAATTAAAAAGCAGCAAACAATCATTTTCTCATGTTGAATTGAATGGGAAATCGAAAATCACGATGATGCACGTTTTAATATTAATATTAAGATCTAAAATTTTGAAAGGATTATTCTTTCGTCACATTCAACAATATTTTCACTATAATTTTACGTATATGCAATTAGCTCGTGTATTATAATAATATAATACGTATGTATGTATCCACACCTACATATAATGATAATATCTACACAATACCTAAATAACTACATAAACGCGTAGAGAATACCCTTGCGGACACAAACTAGGGGCTCTAAAAAAAAAAAAAAAATGATCCAAAAAAAAAAAATGCCCGCTGTCGTAGCCGCAACGGCACGCGCCAAAGTTTGGATCAAGTTACCACACACTATATAGATATAATGTATATATATATATATATATATATATACATACTTATAATATGTATACCTATATAGATATAGGTATATATATTTATAATACAAAATGTACATATTTTTCTTTTTCATTTTTGTTTTCCCTTTCCCTTTCCTGCCCTGTTTATTTTATTTTTGTTCTTTACTTTTTTTTTTCGTTGGTTTTGTTTTTTTTTTATAACACCGTAGCATAAGTAGGAGCTTTTTAGCTTGACAGCTATCATACCTAGAGGGACTACGTTTGATTGACGAGACACACATCGGATACACGTGAGACGGTTTTATATACTGTTGATTAATTATTTATTTTTTTTTTCTTTTAAAAAAAGTTCAATAATATAAAAAAGTGACTAAAAACCTTACTTTTATTTTTTTAATTTTTTTATTTTTGAAAACTTCGAAACATCACACGATGATAATCCAGAATAGAAAAGAGACGAGAGTCTAAACACCCCCAAAGCAATGAATAAAATAAAAAAAAAAGAAACTAATTCCAAAAATAATTTTAAGTATAAAATTTCACCAAAATTTTCTATTTTCATTTAGTTTATAATTTTATTATATTTTATTTTTTGGTAAATTCGGGCCAAAAAACTTACCGCCTAAAGGCAACAGGGTGTAGCTAGTCGGGTAGATCGAGTTTGGGAACGTAATTCTATACTGTGAGACTAATACATATTAGAAACATTGTACATACATTATACATACCTATAATATCTTAAATGTTAAATATAGTTTTACCACCTATGTTTGTTATATAGTATAGAATTTTTTTTTTTATTCTATCCCTCACCACACCCTTCTGAAAATATTATATAAGCAACATCAAGCCTAGAGAACTTGTATATATGTATTCGGTTTACAAACGTGGGAAAACGTTTTGGTTTACCTTAAGGGTTTGAGGTTTGATGTATGGTGTAATATTCCTACCTATACATGATTTAGGTGTATGTAACATACATACATGTATATATGTATATTCATTATGTATATGTATATAAAACGTCGAACGTCGAACTGGCACTCGAGTACCCGCACTCGACTTCAACCCCGAGGACGACCTGGACACGTGCAGTGCGGGTAGGCTGCCGTTCCGCCTACGGGGATGATTTGAGAATATGTAATCGGGTGTGTTTCTGTTGCTAGTGTATATATATATGGATATTGTGGTTCCGTGGGCGAGGATCAGGGATTAAGGAGTTTTTGATGGGAACCATAAACTACGATTTAATAATAATAATAATAATAATAATAATAATAATGATAATGGAAGTAGCGGTTTCAATTTTTTGGGACCATGCAGGGAAGTTCAAGTTTCGAATTTTGTAAGCATCGAACTATCAAAATTATGGATTGATTTAAAACGATTTCAAATTTTTGCTAATGATAAAGTTCGGGATATCGAAATTGGGAAAGATCGAAATGCAGATTAGTTGAAAATATTGTAAAATCGAAGAATCCAAAAATTGGAGAGAATAAATTTTTATTTTCCGGTTAAACTAAGATTTGTATATATTTTTCAGAATGTTTACAGATTTTTAAATATGGTAGTTTTAAAAAAATTATAGAAAATTCAAAATCGATTTGAAAAAATGTAAAATCTAAAAAAAAAAAAACTGAGTGCTTTTCATAGTCTGAAAAATCGTATAAAAAATCGCAGGCTCAATCCGAGAGGTCAAGGGTCAGACTCAGGTCGAAATGACATGGAATGCCCCATATATGTATAATATAGTCTATATTATATATCATCAAAGTGCCGAAAAGCTAATATACGTATAGTTTATCAAACATATTTAAACGCTATAAATGTTTTATATGTATATGTGGTAAAAAATCTTATATATAGTAATAATATTCTATATACTATACATATATGATAAAATAATAAATAACATATATTTATATACTATATATAATATACGATCGATTTTACAAAATAATTTGCCGAAATTTTGTTGGTATTTCACACATTTTCATTTTTATTTATTTTTTTTTTTGAAAATATATTTAGAAATCTCTTTTTGCAATTACGTTATCAAATTGCAGAAAAATAGAAAAAAATCCATCAAAATTTTGGGAATTTGATGTTTTTTTTTTTATTTCGTTTTTTTTTTCGTTTTTTTTTTTTCGCGATATATAATAATGTGTGGATCCCTCTCAATTATTTATCTCAATTATACGGCCTATGACTTATAGTCACCAGGCCTTGATCATTCTCTTGAACTTTTTCAACGGGATATTTTGTAAACATTATACATACTTCGACTAAACTCAGAGATAAGATTATTTCATTTCAATACTCTGCAATACTCTGAAGGAAGTTTCGACGATTCGAAAGAACTTTACGAAATTTGATTTATCGGTAATTTTAATACTTTATAAAACCGTACGTTTGTTGTAATGATATTTGAAAATAAAATTACTTATGAATATACGGATTAAATATACCAAAACACGCCAGACAGAATTAGTTGTCCAGAAATTTGAATACCTGTTAAAATTCGAAAATTCGAAAATTAATTAAAACAAAAAAAAAAAAAATTTTTTTTTTTTACCTCCTTCGATAATATTTCGATAATATTAGTACAATTGTGTGCGATCTTGCAGATCCATTACGAAAGTATATATTTTGAATAGAATCAGAAAAACAAAGAATGTAAAAAAATAAAAAAAAAAAAAACAAAATCACCTCGCCCACTTGTATGTATATCGGCCTGGACTGAGACTAAACTCTTAATCTTATCGTCTGATACACTTGAAGACGTCAATCAAATGTCTGTATTCATTTTTAAATGATTATAGTAAATGGTGGGTCAGTGGGAGTAAAAATTCTTTCAAGAATTTGAATTTAGATGAAAATTATTTTCGATATCTTTTTTACAGCAAAAAGTATAATAATTTGTATTAAACCAAAAAACGAAAAAAGACAATATTAACAATTGAAATTAAAAATTGTCCTTACCTACTCAAAATTTTCTTCCATCTTGAAGCAAACAAATTTTTTAATAATAAATTCCTAGCGAAATATGACGAAATTTATCATCTTTTGAATTTCATTTTTCAATTTTTCTTTCATTTCATTTTTGCCTTTACAGGCATGCAGTATCTGTCATAAAACAGAACAGAAGATTCGTTTTGATTTGCTTTACTTTATTTAGCTCGGTTTTGGTTTGCACATGAATTTATTCTCGGATTTATCACAGCCTCTGATTTTAGTCAGAGCCACAAATCTACGCTTGGGTTATTCTACCAGACCGCATGGACCATCTTTCCACGTATAAACGTCACCCTCGCAATTCCATAAACGAGACGTTATAAACCTGTGGAAGAATATTACCGAATTTTTTCATTTAACATTTTGTTTTATATAGAAAAAAAAAAATGATAAAAAATTTATTGAATAAATTTTTTAACACAATTTTTAACTTTTGTAATTATTTATTGATTTTTTTTTTTTGTTTCGTTTATCCGAATCAATCATTGATTTTCGATTTTTGATTCATGAATTTTTCTTCCTTTTGAATCCGGAGTTTTTTTTTTCGATTTTTTCTATTTTTATAATTTTATTCTTTTTTTATTTTTGTGAATATTGTTTTATTTTTAATTTTAACATTTTTCCTTTTGTTTTAGAGAATAAGCGAACGGAAAGGCACGAAATCCGTTGTTTCCCCGTCATTAAGGAACAAAGTGAGTTTTTTTTGTTTTGTTTATGATTTTGGTTATGGGTTGTCTTTATTTCTGAATTAATTTTTTTTGATACAAAAAAAAAAAAAAAATTTCTTTTGTTTCAAATTATGTAAAAATATCTCAAAACAGATTTTTCAAATCATTAAAAGCAAAAAGAAATACAGAAATGTTTATTTTTCTTCTAATTCAAAATTTTGTTAAAAAATTTTCTGAATAAACTTTTTCTTTTTCCTCTTTCATTCAAATAAAAAGAAAATCAAAAGCGAAGTTTAACAAATTTTTCGAAAAAACACACACGCAGATATGTCAAAACAGAAACCAAAAAAAAAAAAAAAATTAGAACACAAAAAAAAAAAAAAAAACGAAATAAAAATGTATTCATCTATTTAGAGCCTATATCTGAACACTTGTGAACAATAAGTAGTGAAACACCGTATCAGTGACTAGATCATAGGGGTCATTGGTACAAACGTGGAGTGTTTAAAGTTTGTCGAAATAGAAGAGGTCCTCGAAGTGCGATAGTCGCTTGATGTCGAGAGTGGTATAGGGTAGGTATTATCCCCACATATACCCATATGCCTCGTAAAGTTGTACCTAACAATAAAACTAGTAAGCTCGTGTATAGTGTTCAGTGTATAGTTAAGAGAGAGGAAATAGTTAGTACAGAGAATACGAAGGGAGTAGGGTACCTTACTCTAGAGTTAGCTCTCGACTCTACCATTCTCTATACATATACCATCACTGTACAATATAATACAGGATTTACACTAGAACGAAAGTGATTGTCCAGGTTGCACCTAACTCTCTGCACATGCCTCTCGATGCGCACTATCACTTCAGCGAAAGTTACTTTCAAGATACTTTTTTTATTTGTCTTTTTTTTTTTTTGTTACAAAAAGTGGTATTATGTGCTGCAGGACATTGAAAGAGCTAATGGTCTCATTCCCTCCAGACATCTCTCACCCACGTATGTAGTATCACATTGCATCAAGTTCTAGTTGTTAAAGTTTCGTTTTAAGTCCATTGTCTCCATTCTTCATGATCAGATCGATGAGAGATGTGGGTTCCACTTTTGACCCTTTGATGAAAATGTCAAAGAGTGGTAAAAAAAAAAAAAAAAAAAAAAAACCCCGAAGGATATCCCGAAGAAGGACATCCGTAGGTCATATGTGTGCAAAAAGTTTTATATATATATATACCTTATGGCAATTATTTTTCTGGATACTATATACACCATGCAGAATGTACTCACATGAGGTATGGAATGAACAATTCGTTCATCAGATGAAACACGTGGCCACGTGGTGATGGTGACTCGCGTGTGCAAGACACGTGGCCATAGAGTGTGGCCCAACAACTGGTGCTCGCTCCTCCTGGCACCACATGGGTATTAACTACATACATAAGTTGAAAAAATACATGAACACCATACTGGTGTACCTTAATGTGCGAGCAAACCTGGTTCATGCAGTGTTGTAGGATCACAAAGACCCCCGTTAGTCGTTTTGTGTAAGGACTTTCACGGCTGGTTTTTCAATGCCTTTTAAAATCTCTTTGCAGGTTACTACTCCATTACCTACATAGGGTCGATCATCAAAATACCGAAAAGGAAACAAGACAGGAGTTAAAACTGCACAACCCTAGAGCCAAGGGCGATCACAGACACCGATTAATTACGCTAATGGAGTCGTGTTGGTCACAAGCCCGAAGGGTTTATCTATTCTAGTTAAAATGAGACAAGGACTCTCTTCGGATCACCAAATCTTAGTCATTTTTTTTTTTTTTTTGTTTTTTTGGATTTAAATATAAAACTGAAGATAAGAATTAAATGTTCGATCAATTGTGGGAATTGGGTCGTAGATTATCGACGTTAATTTATTAGACGAGACTATACGATGCGTGACGATGCGATGTCAAATGTTAAATGTTCCACATCTATAAACGATAGTATTCCATAGAAATTTATAGATTTTTGGTTTCTAAATGAGTTAACCAAATATGGGTGCAGCTATTTCTATTGTATCATCGTTGGTTGCACCGCTCCCGCATAGCTTCACATATACCCACGTATGTACAGTTACTGTAATGAATAAGTACCTACCACTGGGTCAGTAAATGGACAGAAAATTCAACTCGTGGACAATGGGAGACGATACACTGACAGTATAACGTCCTTTTATGTTACAACTCGCGGTTAACGACCGTGACCCTTTTGTCCTCAATGAACGAAAACTACATTTGGATCACCTAGATGTCCCAAAAATTTTCTATAGAAAATCGGATTTTTTTTTTAAAGAAATCTTCGAGCATTGTAAAAAAAAAAACGATTTATACTTTGGAATAGTTTCTTTCCCATGGTTTTGTTCAACGATTGTTAAAAGGCGTAATGTTTTGTATATTTTAATCCCGAATTGGTTAACGCCTTGCATTGTTCAGTGGGAAGGAGATTTTTTTTCATGGTAATAATAATACGAAATTTTGAAGAGGTAGTAAGTCCATTGAATAAGGTGCTAAGTGCAACAAAACCGTGACATCCTGGCCGCCACGAGGCAACCGTGACACACGTCATGTCAGGACACGCGTCGAGGATATAGGATAATGGTGAAAAGACTACCCTGTTTCCTTTTATACATATATACATTTATATACCAAACCTAAACCTGCCCCGCATAGTAGATGATTTTCATATAATATTACTGAGGAAGCCAAAAACAAAACTTTGATGAACGAATTTGACAGGATTCCAAATTGTACACACAGATAGTGGAGGGACCTGGCTGATTAACTGAGAAGAAGAAATCTGATCAGGGGTTGATGGCGATTAATTTTTTTCCCGTTATTGTTCATCTCTAGAGTTTAAAGAATTGGAACAAAAAAAAAATGGGGGGGGGGGGGGGGGAGGGTGAAGTTCCGAATTTTAATATCACCGATTCACAGATTATTACGATGATTTTCAAATCGTTTAAAATGAATCGGTAATTTTTGAGGTTTAGGAATTTTTAAAAATCGGAATTTCGACCAGGGTCCCCCCTTTCCCAAAAAAAAAAAAAAAAAAAAATCAAATAAAATTATGAATATTTTCGTACTTTTAGATACGAGATTTTTATGCCTACCATACCGATATTAACCAGTGTGCGTAAATCAGTACAATAGAAAAACTTATCCCATCGCTAATAGCCCTGGTACCCCCATCCATTCGATAAACACCCCTGTTTTCATTCGAACTTTCACTAACCCTTCGAACTGGTAGGTATATGTTATACCGCACTGTGAAGCCAAACCCCAGCGATTCATGGAGCTGTATGAGCTGGATGACCAGATGGCGAACGTTGGGTACCATATATACACCCTAAACTTCCTCCCATGTATGGGTTTATACACAGAATACCCCGTAAACTTGTGTATACATGTATACTTCCATGGAATGAATGTATGAATTTTTTGGTTATATAAATGTGCGTTTTACATGTCAATGTTTGGTTAGGTTTCTATATAGCCTGTATAATGTGGTTAATAAATTAGTTTATTTTGCGGGTTAGTTTAATCTAACGTCATTTTATCATCGATTATTTGATTATAGTATATGGTGTGAACTAATTCGGTCTATAAAGACACAGATATCAAGAAATGAAAAAGATCACTGGACCATTTTTGAACTTCCCGCAATGAAAATTGAAAATTTTCATAAAAAAGGGAAGTTATTGGTTGAGGTCCGGTTTTCGAAAATCGAGGTTTCATCAGTTCTCGACGTTTTGGGGTCCGAAGAAACTATTCGGACTATTTTTGGATGGACATCCATATGTGTGTGTGTGTGTAAACAAATTTTTGTAGTACGATATCTTTAGAACGAATCGACCGATTGGAATGGTTCTTATGGCGATCGCAAGGGTTTATCAAGATTTAGATCTGATTAGATTTTGGAGTCAATCGGTCGAGTGGTTTCAAAGTTATTTGAGAAATAAAAATTAGAAAACAATTTTTTTTCATGTTTTTAGCGCATACCTCCTAAGCTGTTCGTACGATTAGTCTCAAAACTTGAGCAGACTTAGCTCTTGGATAGCCCTTCGATCGACGCAAGATTCATCAAAATCGAACAATTGGTTTAAAAGATATTGCACGACAAAAATTTCTCTTTTTGTCGTACGATACCTTTGGAACGAATTAACCGATTTGAATGATTGTTGCGGCGATCGAAAGGGTTCATCAAGACTTAGATCTGATTAGATTTTGGAATCGATCGGTCGAGTAGTTTCAAAGTTATTCGAAGAATAGAAATTGAAGAAAAAAAGATTTGTATAGGGAAAACTAATTATACTTATAACCTTCTTTAATTTATTATAAACACAATGGTATCAATTAATTGTAACGTATTTAACACAGCGGGAAGTTTTCGGGTTGGCCCACAGATCAACCGGTTTTCTGATTTTTATTTTTGTGGGAATGATTTCAGTGCAGGGCAGTTTCAAAACGATCTTATATCGAGTGTAAAAAAAAATAATTATCAACAGACTGAATAAAAAACAAATAAAAATGACTTTCTGGATTGTCTCTCTTTTGAATGAAGTCGAAGACTGGCTGATGCCTATCCACGAGGAGTTGGAATAAAAAAAAAAAAGAAACCAAAAAATGATCATCAAAGGCTGTTTATTGTATGAAATTTGTTTCCAACTGGCTGAGTACTTTGTGATAAAAAAAAAATAAAAGAAAACAAAACAAAAAAGTAAAAGTAAAAGGAAAAAAAGAAAAATGACTATAAAAGGGACATCAAAGAGAGAGGGTGATCCTGGTGTCCCGTTGTCATTGTAGACACAGTATGATAAAACAGCATACGTGAATCGTGGAGTAAAATTTTTTTTTTCTTTTTTTTTTTTTTTTTTCTTTCGCTATCCCGTGGCGCTTTGGATAAACATCATGAAAGTTTTCTGGCCACTTGAGAAGCAGTTGATGAAACTAGGGATTTGATATACATATACCGTCATATTTTTATCACTGCCAATAGTCAAAGCGTACAATCAAACTTTCTACGTATGCGTATGGGAATACTGAAGAACTGTAGTGGTGTATAAACAGGGGGATCATAGATATATGTGTTTAAATTAAGGCAGTTAAATAATACGATCAAACAATAAACAACATCCCTCTACCTACCCTTAGGAAGTATATTCTGAGTGAAAATGCAAATATATACACATATAGAATAAGCAGCAAGAAGCTGGTAGCTATATCACATGTATATCTACCTACCCCGGTTCACAAACCACATTGCAATCTCTAGGGATCATCCTCGAGGCTCTTAATTTAGTTAGGAAAAAATTGCAAAAATAAATAAAAACTAAAAAAAAAAAAAATCAGGAAACCGGTTGACCTGTGGGCCAACCCGAAAACTTCCCGCTGTGTTAAATACGTTACAATTAATTGATACTATTGTCTTTATAATAAATTAAAGAAGGTTATAAGTATAATTAGTTTTCCCTATACAAATCTTTTTTTCTTCAATTTCGATTCTTCGAATAACTTTGAAACTACTCAACCGATCGATTCCAAAATCTAATCAGATCTAAGTCTTGATGAACCCTTTCGATCGCCGCAACAATCATTCAAATCGGTTAATTCGTTCCGAAGGTATCGTACGACAAAACGAGAAATTTTTGTCGTGCAATATCTTTTAAACCAATCGTTCGATTTTTATGAATCTCACGGCGATCGAAAGGGCTATCCAAGAGCTAAGTCTGATCAAGTTTTGAGACTAATCGCACGAACAGTTTAGGAGTTATGCGCTAAAAACATGAAAAAAAATTATTTTTCAATTTTTATTTCTAAAATAACTTTGAAACTACTCGACCGATCGATTCCAAAATCTAATCAGGTCTGAGTCTTGATGAACCCTTTCGATCGCCGCAAGAATCATTCAAATCGGTTAATTCGTTCCAAATGTATCGTACGACAAAAAGAGAAATTTTTATCGTGCGATATCTTTTAAACTAATCGTTCGATTTTGATGAATCTTACGGCGATCGAAAGGGCTATCCAAGACCTAAGTCTGATCAAGTTTTGAGACTAATCGCACGAACAGTTTAGGAGTTATGCGCTAAAAACGTGAAAAAAAATTGTTTTCTAATTTTTATTTCTCAAATAACTTTGAAACTACTTGACCGATAGACTTCAAAATCCAATCAGATCTAAGTCTTGATAATCCCTTTTGATCACCATAAGAACCATTCCAATCGGTCGATTCGTTTTAAAGATATTATACGACAAAAATTTGTTTACACTCACACACACACATACGGACGTCCATCCAAAAATAGTCAGAATAGTTTCTACGGACCCCAAAACGTCGAGATCTGATGAAACCTCGATTTTCGAAAATCGGATCGAAATCAATAACTTCCCTTTTTTTATGAAAATTTTCAATCTTCATTGCGGGAAGTTAAAAAATTATTCGGAGGCGAGTTTTGGAGATTATATCGTTTCTATTATTCCTTCTCTGTCTAATTTCTCTAACGTATGAAGAGGAACTATGCCTATCTCTGCACGACATGTTATATGTAGAGTATTGAGGTACCTGGTAATTAACTACTGGTGTATATATCGAGGAGGAGTAGGAGGACTACTATCTCTAAAATCGGGCATCTGCCTTATTTCGATGGATTCATGAATCATGCGGTGGAACATTAACCGACCTTCTGCGTACATATAACTGAACTTGGACTATATGGTTTATCACATATTATGGCTTCGGAGGGTATATACTTAATGGTATATATATATATATATATATATATATATATATATATATATATATATATATATATATATATATATATATATATATAGGGCATTATTCTACGCCAAGTCATCGAGCCTGTGATCCCTGACCATTTTATACTTTTTCTTTCGTATTTCATAAGTTCGTTCTTTATTCTCAATTATTTGATTTACTTAAAAAACTCCATTTTTTCTGATTATTTTGAAAAAATTTCGATCTATTTTTTTGTTTTTTTATTTTATTTTTTGTTTCTATTTCGAATTCGGATGGATTTGTCTTCAAAAAAAAAATTAGAAACATGGTTTTTTATTTTTATTTTAGATAATATATATTATATGTTTAAAATGTGATTTAGTAACAAAATTTTTCATTGAAGACGACGAGTATATTGGTGAATTGTTTAAAACGATAAAAACAGGGTCATCGTAAAAAAGAAAAAAAAAAAAAAAAGTATAAGAAAAAAAAAACGTGTTAAAGATATGCGGTCAAACGATTAAACGAGATGATATATGGTTTACAAGCCAAACATTATAACGCAAGATAATTCAGACTGAGGATGATCATGGGGGATCGGGGAAAGGGAAACACGAGTCTGAGGTCAGCTGGGCCAATGTTCTATATATCTATCTCTCTACCATAAGGCTGATGATTTTTATAATTATACATATATACGTATGTATGTATAATATGTAGTCGGTAAATAATTTTGACCTAAAAAATAAAATATATATATATTTTTTGTCTGTTTTTATGAATATTTTGGAGCACAATCCATGAGAAATTGTCCAAATTTGAGAAAAAATCTTTTATTCGTATGCAGGGGTATATAAATAACCGTAATTTTGACCGTTCGGAATTTTCAAAATTCGAAATCTCACTCATGCAAACTCTGTAGAAAGAAATAATTATCCCTGTATATTTTTTTGTATTATATATACGTTATGTATGTGAAATATACAGAAACCGGATGTGACAAGTGACGTGCCCGATGACCTCCCCTTGATTCGCGGCTCTTCGTATACATATATATATGTATGTATATACCGGTAAAAGTCACCCTCTATATACCTTCGTACCATACTCTATATATATGTAACCTATGTATTTTCATACATAGATACGTGTATGTGTGTGTATATACGTACAGTGGTTTGGATACCCTCCTATTTATACCTACACTCATTCCTCTAACGTAACGTTTCGCTCTTCAACCTCGTATACACCCACGCACTAACGCACTCGCGCACCCATTGTCCCAGAATGCCCCCTAAACCTCTAATAGGTACACGCATCCCCTGATTAGAAGCAGCCATACCCAACACCGAATGGGGTGGTTGACTTTCGTAGGTTAAAATCAGCCCTTGCCTTCGTACACGTATATATATATATATATAACATACACACAAAGATATATACATAGGTATATATGTATAATATGCGCAGATGGTATCGGCCGACAAAATTGCTTCTGCTTTTGGCTTTTGCTTTTGCTTTTGATTTTTAATTTCTAAGCCAAATCTGGGACTCATTTGTATAGTCTGTTAGGCTTCTGTGAGACTTTACGTTCTTTTCTGAAAACTATTCCTATATACCCCCCCCCCCCCCCCCCAAAAAAAAGAAACAAAAAGAAAATGAACGATATTAAATTTTTATTGAGAAAAAAAAATTAGTGTTTTATTTTTATTTATTTATTTTCTTTTTTCTTACAGTTTTTAAGTAAAGCAGGAGAATTAAATTATTCCGATTATATTGTTTAAGTAAAACGAATAATTTAAATGGTGATAATTAGATTATGAGTATGGCTATGTATATTATGTAACGGAAACAAACAAAAAATAAATAAAAAATAATAATAATGGTTAATCTTTGCGTTTTTTTTTCATATATATATTATTTTCTATGTATATGTAATATGTATATGTATATACATATTTACGTATTGCGGGTAAAGCGTGAAATACGATGGGTGCGTGTTGATCGAGTGTTGGTTGATAGCCCACATGCGAGACCACTCACGTGTAATTATTCTAATGCCCTGTATATAACGTATGATTTATGCGCAAGTCGTTTAATAAGCTCTCAAGAGATCATACGTATAGGTAGGTATATAGTATCATGAATATTACGTTGTATCATTTTTACTTCAACAAAAAAAAAAATCAAGCCCGAAATACAGTTTTTTGGAGTACTTTTCATTGAAAACAAAAAAAAAAAAAAATAGATGGCTTTGTCAGGGGAAGAAAAAGTATAAAGAAGTAATGAAAACCCGAAAAAATAGATCAGAATTGAAAATTTTACATAAAAAAATGCCCTATATATTGACAAACAACAATTTTATACAGTGCGTTTAATCCCAATTCGATCTGGGTACACTTACAATTTCTTCTTGTCATTGGCAAGGATTGCCCTATATATTGACAGACAACAATTTTATACAGTGCATTCATTCTAATTCGATCTGGGTATATTTACAATTTTTTTGGTGTCATTGGCAAGGAATGCCCTATATATATGAAATTCTCAACTCGAAAGAATATATTCTTTCATTCAGAAAGGTAATACAGAGAAAAAAGTATAGGTTTGTCAGTAAAACAGCGAAAATCGATTCATTTCCGGTAAAACCGGAAGTTCAAATTAAACGAGACATGGCAATTTTTCATGCCCATCATTTGGTAGTAAAGTCCTGTGAATTTCAGATTTTTTCATCGAGCCGTTTCCAAGATCACCGCGCGAGTTTGTCGAATAGGCCGACAGACAGACCGACATCTTTCTAAAAACCTGTTTTTCGGATTCTAGAGGATCAAAAACGTGAAGATTCGTTGAAATTAGCAAAATTCACTTTTCGACCAAAACCAATACTTTTTTTACATCACCGTAGGTAATGAAAAGTAAAAAACACCTTCGAAAATAATACATTTCGATACAAGTGCGGAAAATTGAATTTTGCAAAATCGAATTTTGCGCCCGATGGGTTGAAAAATCGTTTTTCGTCTTCTTCATCATCTTCTTCTTTTTGGTCCGTTTTTTTTTTTTCCTTGCTGCTGCGATTGAGCATTCCAGATTATAAAAATGATGAAAAGTAAGAAAGCGAGTGTATAAATATTAAATATGTATAATTGATTATCATTATACGTAAAATAGCTAGGGGGATGATGATGCACTGTGTACAGGTGGTCTACCCCCGATTGTAGTATACAAGGGATAGCATTAAACCCACATTATACGTAGCTGTATTAATACACCGGGTAGTTGATTATCATTAATGATACGCCCTCACGAGAAGATCGAGGTTTGTGAGAGGGGAGATTTTGTAGGTATATGGTATGGTATGGCATATTAAAACCCCCGCAAGGGCCTTGCGAGGTTCGAAGCTATTTGTAGATTATGCAAGTTTTACGATCTTTGTAATTGAATAAAGTTTGCTTTTTAGTACACTGTTTATTCACGCCGGATGAAAATTATCTTTGAATTATTAAACACTCGTGTTCGAGTTCACCTACCTATACCCTATCCTCCAACTCCAACTTCATCCTACGCACTGAAGCACTCCGAGTACCTTATCACATAAACGACTGCATTTACTTCAAAAAACAGGTAGGGAAGTCTTTAATAATGCGATTTTTTTTTCGAAATATGGACTTAGTTAAAGTTTTGGTTTTCATAAGCTCCGAAAGATAAAAATTGCCGATTTATTTGTAACGATTTCGAACTTTTAAAAACGATAAAGTTCGGGATATTAAAATTGGGAAAGATTCTAGTCCAAATAGCCAAATAATAGGAATCCCCAAAACTCTAAAAATTCCGAAATTTTTCGGAATTCCGAAAAAAAAAAAAAACTTGAAGGAATATTCGAAGAGGAACAAGAGGAGTCCCTTTACGTTTTCGAATAGTACCTATACACTAATCAGTCGGATCTCAGTATTCCCAAGAGGTTTAAGAATCCCACGATCGTATCCCCGAAATTTTTATTCAGCATCCCTTCTACATCTAGGTATACGCTTCTGGGGAATTGTATGGATACTAGATTTCTCGATAAGAATATTTCTATTTGGATTTTGATCGTTGTCGATTTATACCCGTGGAATTGTTTCGATTATTGAAATAAATTTTATAAAAATTGCAAAATTCAACCCTGAAAAATTTCAATTTTTTCATTTTGTTGTTTTTGTTATTTAGTTAAAAACTTAATTAATTAATTAACTAATTGATTAACTGATTTCCATTTTATTGTGTAAATTGTTATCCTTATATAAGTCAAAATTTAATCCCCTTCGACAAGTTTAGTCGTATTATAGTTATACGTGTTTGATTTCGTTATGTCAATGTGATGACGATCGTAACGATAACGTGTTAATTCTTTGACTAATCCTAAGTGTTAGTTGGGAAACGCGTAGGCAAACAGAAAACCCTAACGTATTTATGTATCAATGTATACTTACGTATAGTATTGTCGAGGGCCGCGTGCGTTCAGTAATCGACTTTGAGTACCTACCCATCTATACACGCCCTCTAAAAACCCAGTCATATGCACGTTGCACGCACGCACGCGTGATATAAACTGTCCTAAATTTACGTCTATAATCCTTATGGGTATATACGTATGATGCTTGTGTAAAATGGTTATAAAATAGCCCTGAAAATACCAAATATTTCGTTTTTTTTTTTGAAGTTTTAAATCTACAGGACTCCAAAAAGTGACAATTTTTTTTTCTAGAAATATTCCCGAAAAGATTTCTGGTCGATTGATCGAAGTTTCGAAGTCTTTAATAGCGGCGTTAAAATCTTGTCGAAATGTTTAATAATTGTTTGAAAATTATACCGTATATACGATTTTTGAAAGTTTTTAAAACGTAATTAAGGACCGTTTTTTGTATTGGCCATGTGGAACGGACGTCGACGTCTATAACCCCGGGTGACATTCGAATCTGACATCGTGACGATACGACGGATGATATTAAACGCGGGATGTTCAATGGCCATCGATGTTCTCTGTCGTGAAGTTAAGGTGAAAAACCAGCGCGGAATATTCGTAAAAATAACAAGTTTCGAATCGTGAGGAAAACGGTCCTCGTGGCGATTGTTCGTCGAATTTTCTTCGACATATTAACGGCAATATTTTTCGACAAATTTTGATAAACTTAACGATCTTTTTACCTCAAACTTCAAGAAGCTAGTGATTTTACTCTCCGTCGTGAGTTATCGTGGAAACTAATTGACTTGGACACTTTTCGAGTATCTCATTGATTAGATTTCGCCGTAATTAATATCTCCCCAATATTTTTTTAAGACAACGTCAATCGATCGTAACGAATCAGACAAGAATAAAATAAATCACGGACTCCAGCCCGGATATTTTCAGGACCATAACCGATCTCCAAACATTCCTTGATCCGGTTAAACTTTGCTCACTTATTGTCACTCGATGAGCCGACGTCTATAGCACTTCGCAGTACACTATTTCGCCAAAACGTATAGGCTTGGATTGTTCCCATTTCTGATCATCATTCGACCATCTATACTCGTCTTGATATATTTTTCCAATATAACATCAATCAGTCTTCAGGAATTAAAAAAAAAAAAAAAGAAAAACGGACTGTAACCTTAAGATTTGATATGGTTGATCAATTTTTTCTTATCTCCATTTTTTTGGAATTCAACCAAGCCGTATATTATTCATGCCCGAATTTCTTGCTAATTGGCGCATAAAACTCGGCGTACGTAATTATCCATACTTACTTACCTACACACACACACACACACACACATACACACCCATACGTAAGATTATAATACCCAGATATCGGATAAAATCAGTACCTAATCGTCAAAGATCGGGTTCTCTGACCCTCGTACTAAATGGCGACTGGTTAGAGTATGGGATGGGGTCAGTCGTCCCCCGAAGACGTGGGATGGCTTCCGTGAGCGTACTCTTGGTGCGGGTTCCCCAGGGAAATCAGGACGACGTGGGCTAGGCTGTAGAACAGAATTTACCCAACGGGTGGTGGCGGTTACAGGCGCAGACGCGTGCGGCCAGGAGGGCCAAAGGTACATACATACATAGAGCTAATACATAGGTACAGCTTAAAATCGAAAATGCATATACCTACGCTAAAAAAAAAAATAAATAAAAAAATATAAAATAAAAAGACAGAAACTTTGGCACACGACCTTTTGATTCTTTTTTCAAAAAAAAAAATCTCCCTCTTATAAGATAAGAAAAAAAAAGAAATGAAATTCGTATCAATAAGATACGATCGTAAGAATTTGTTTAGGTATTTACTTACTGAGACAGGAAATTGCATCAGTTTTGACAAAAAATTATTATTAATCATTGACACTGCGTCGAAACGCATGAAATTAGGGCTTAAATAGGGTAAGGGAATTATATAATATGTACCTAGACGCGTGCTGATAATCCATGTGTAACCGTTCAAATCACGCGCCGGAAGTGCGTCGGGCTATTCAATTATCTCCGTGTATATAATAAGTGATAATTCGATAGGGGGCTGAGGCCGGAGGCTCGTGATTTGTTTTAGTCGAAGGCTCGATCGATATTTAGTTTTTAGAAAATATACATGTGTATAGATTATGAGTAAAACTGTTTATCAATTATTAGTCATAATTATCGCTTAAGTCATCTGGAAAACCTTATCAACTATACGTATACCGTTTGCAATAATTAAACTTGTCATTTCGATTGCTGTACGCCAGTGTTTCGATATACAATCAGATCTGAATGACGTGTTATAACCATATTTTCTATATCTTTTGATTTTATTTATTTTTTTTCTTTCTTTTTTTTGCGGGTTTTTATACCTGATCAATACCAGCAAGGTCAGAAAGATGTTCACGAGACATGTCGTGCAATAAATCATAAATAAAATCATCAATCTAGTCAAAATATAGAAAATAAGATTGAGGATCGAAGCCGAAAATAAAAATAAAAAGATGAAAAGATTTAGATAATAAGAAAAAAGAAATAGAAATTATTTTCAAAAATTTTTTTTTCGCTATTACGATTCGTTGTAAATAATTTCATGAGAAAGATTGTTATGGATGACACCGAGTATCCCACCACTGCCACCACTCGTATGTACCCTTGGGTGTAATCAGGGAGCCAAGTGCATAAACCCGTGGATTGTATAAGGGCAACAAAGGAGCAACAGCAACACTTGCATACGGTTAGCCACTGGCAAGTCCCAAAGTCCCAGAGTCCTGGACATGTACACTGTGACGATACACTACATACCCTCGACTTCTCACGCAGTAATCCCCGAGGACTAAACTGCAATATGTTTCGGGACACTGGATACTCTTGGGTTCGATATTCTCTTGCGTTTTTCCCATAACCCTGGAGTATATGAATCGACGGTACTCCAGTCCCCAGACTCCCTTTAGTCCCTAGGGAACTAGACGCTGATATAACGTGAGAATTGATTCCAATTAACGTGCTCAAAAGATATAAGAAAATAATTTTTCAAAATAAAAAGAATAAGAAAGACATAGAAAAATTGAGAAAGGAGGAAACGATCGAGACTTCTTTTCTTTAGTTTAGGGTCGATCATAGTCATCGGGTGCTAACGCCTCGGGGGTAATTTGAAACCGAACAAGACCTACGGCACTTGTAACAACTCTGCTCTATATTATTTGAAGTAATTTTCTTTCGACCGAGAGGCTTCTCTTCACTCGTGTAGCAGCTGCCTGACTGACTGACTGCCTGCTGATCCATCGGGTCGATTTGGCCAGGATATAGACGCGTGCCACGCTTGTTATGGGGATAAACTTTAAACTTAAACCTTGTAACTGATACTGAACGATTTTTACCCTTACCTTTTCAAAGCCTGACTATATATCCATCTAACCAGACTTCATATACTTCGCGGGTTTCTCTCAGCTGCTGTTCAAAGTCCGGTTCATAGTACAGCAGAAAAATTTAACAGTTTTTACATTTTTTTAAAAATACAGCCTCGGTTCAAATTGGCCAAATTCAGCTAAAAAACTTCGTGACAGAAAAAATATCGTATGAAAATTTCATCCAAATCCTACATCCGAGTTTGAAAATATATGCAATTTTTTTATTTTTTTTATTTTTTGTGTTGAGCGCCAAATCGTTCTTTCTAGGTGGTCTCTCAGGCATTCTTTACAATCCGACGTTTTTTTTACGATAACGAATTCATAAGGCCTTCTCAGCTTCTCTCAGCTGCTGTTCAAAGTCCGATTCACAGTCCAGTAAAAAAATCTAACCATTTTTGAATTTTTTTCAAAATACAGCCTCGGCTCAAATTAGACAAATTCAGCCAAAAAACCTCGCGTTCTTACATCCGGCACAAACATTGACACATCTTTACGACAGAAACAATATTGTATAAAAATTTCATCCAGATCCTACATCCGATTTCGAAAATATATAAATTTTTTTTTTTTTTGCTGTTGAGCGCCAAATTGTACTTTTTAGGTGATTATCAACCATTTCTTACAATCCCACGTTTTTTTTTTTTTACGATTACGAATTTATAAGGCACTTCGTTTAATGATACGATCGTGCTTAAAATCTGTAACTAATATTGGAAAATGATCGATCAATCGTTCGAAAATCAGAGTCTGAACCGTTCATCTCCTTCTATGATATTATAATGATAGAAAATCTTTTCGATATACATCCCGTCACTGCAGTAGAAAGGGCAGTAGGTTTTAGATTATAACTCGGAACCATAACAACCCAATTACAAATTAAAGACCTGGTCTAATAATTCAGCAGCTGAAAACACGATTATGAGTAAGGGAAAAAAGGATGTAGAGCATCTGCCGTTGCGAAGGAAGACTGACCAAAATAACAAAGTAAAAAATAAAAAAGAAACCACCCGCTGCGGTTTTCTAATAAGTGAAGACGAGTGTCCACTTGTAAAATTTATTTATTTTTTTTTCATTATTTTCATCAGTTTTGAAAAAAATATAAAACTATATGATTCAACTTAAACTGCACATATGTATAAATTTTTGGATTATTAATTCCGAATACCAATTTATTGAATCGTCGAATCGGAACTGGAGCCCCGAAGTGTCCGGTGATGACCTTTTGGCCCGTGATTTCCGGCCACGTGTATCTACAGTGTAGGTATAAGGTCAGAGACTTTCTACTTTGTTAGGGTTTTGATTTTATACCGGATATAATTAATTTTTACTTTCGTATAATGAACGCGTGTAAAAATATTGTATATGCTATAGGTATTTCACCCCGTTTCGAACTGTCAAAAAGTCAATCTCTTAATTCAAACGTAATTTTACTTTTGTCACAATTCGTATTATATTATTAATACATATGATTTTTATATAACAAAAGTCGTGTATGTATATGGTATTTATAATTTATTCTCACTTTTTATGTCACTGTACATACCATAAGTATATATATATATGTAACACTATATACCCCTAGGCACTAGTAGCAAGCTGTTGTCGCGTTAATGCACCCCACTAAACCTTATCTGTCTACCCCATATATACCAACCATATACGCAATTTCCTTAATGTACTAGCTAAACGTTCCAATCATTTATCTGTCACAGCGTTTCGTACTGACAATCATAATCAGACCTAAAACTAAACGAGATTAAGAAACATCTTTTTAATAATTTTCATTATCGTTTCTAAATATTAATTCCCAAAAATTTTAGAAATAATTATCATTACCAAAATCCAATTCCTATTCTTATTTTTTTTTTTATATTCAAACTCTGAAATTCTTTTTCGTGTGAAAAATTATCGCTAAATAATGATAAATTATGAAACATTGAAAGAACACATATGTACGGGTTATATATGAGGAGCCACTGAGAGGGTTAATGGAGTCTCTGAAATAAGGGCGGTAAATTATGTAGAAGAATTAGTAAGCCCGTAATAATTCAAAAATTATGAAACTTGTCTAATGAATTATGAATTTGTTTATTATTATGATTTTTTATTTTTGGTTTTTAGGTACAATCCAAACTTATATACATGGTAAGCGTATCAAATTTTTTGGGTAGATTCCTCGAGAAATTCTAAGACGAAATTCTCTTTACCAAAAATTTGAGAATCTAATAGTTTCCGAGTTACGGAATATCTTAGTTAACCAATCACAGAGCCTAAAGCTGACCGACTCAGGGCCGAGTCGAAGAAATAAAGTGCCCTTGGATCTCAGCCTGTAAAATTTTAGTTTTATTATTCGTAGCTGACGTCGACATACATACCTGTAATAAAACGAAAATAAAATTTTATAGTCTGAAACCCACGCGCACTTTTAATTTTGTTCTTTTGACCCAGCCCTGATTTGGCCAGCTCTGTGATTGGTCAACTAATATATTCAATAGCTTGGAATCTATTAGCCCCTCGAATTTTTGGTAAAGGAAATTTCGTCTTAGAATTTCTCAAGGAATCTACTCACAAAAAATTTGGTGTATTCAATCTGAATCACTCTGTATAACTGTATATAATTCATGGACCTGATCAGACAGAAAACTGCAGAAGACTGATGCGCTTTATTGACCAGGGTGAATCCCGTTATTAGGTTTTATCGTAAGCAATCTAAGCCGGTGTCACTTGCTCCATGAAAGTTACGGGTAACAAAGAACTGGGGTAATACCAGGTCCCTTCGTTTTACCCCGTACCTACCCCTGCTGCAGTTTCATGGTATATAATACATAGTACGTTGTATATATATATATATATATATATATATATATATATATATATATATATATATATATATATATATATATATATATATATATATATATATATATATATATATATATATATATATATATATATATATATAGGTATATAGGTATATAGTTGTTGATTCAAGGTTCTTCTTCCCAGTTCCCCATGCTGTATTTATGTATATGTGTGTATATAGGTACCAGAAAACACTTTACTCTATCCCATGAATGTATTCATACGTGATATATGGACGAATGTACTTACGTACGTATGTACGTGGCGGGGTGTATCTTCACCTCGACAGCTAGTGCAGTGCAGTGCAGTGCAGTGCAGTGCATTGCACCACCGTATACGTATAGAGTATTGTAATATCTGAATCCTGCACCCCATCAAAAACTCCTGCACGTCCACATATTACTCACTTCTGTGGGCACGTTGTTAAACGAATTTTATACTTGTTTGCACAATTTCTTTTCATATTCTTTTCTTTCGTATAACGTATACATACGTGTTCAATTTTTATTATTATACATTATATTATGTATTATGTATCTCTATCTATACATATAGGCATATATCACCAGCTGTTAGAGTTGACTTTTCACATAATATCATATATTATGTATATACATATACCAAAAATACATAGAAAATGTTTTAATCTATTCCTTTCTGTTTTTTTGATTTGATTTTCTTTTTTTTTCTTTTTGGACTAAGTTTTTCGGTTTTTGTTTAATGTTACCTATAATCGTTTCAGGGATATCAGATGTGGAAGTAGAAGATGTCGAGTGACGACGTATCTTGAATAGTTATTAAATGGAGAATTATCTTGAGGATAGATATATACATTTACATTTAATATATCTATATACCTATATACCCATCTGTACATTCGTTAATTATTAAACAGATCTTTAAACTGCATCGAAATTTCTGTTAAAGTACGAGATCAAATTATATTATCTAATTAACGCTCATGGCGTGAGGATATCGTAATTATATTAGGCACTTCCCATACCATTATTTAATTATTATTCCAATATACTTACTTATAGGTATATATATATACTCGTGGATATACATATCGTTTTTAATCATGAAGACTAATTATTTCCATAATTATTATATATTAGACTGTGTCAAAGAAATCTAATATTTTTATTTTTTTTTTATTTAGAAAATTGCATCGAAAATATTTTTCAAGATAACAAAAAACAAAAAATTCTTTCAAAATTTGAATTCTTAATATTAATATTAAGAGGTGCATCATCCTGATTTTCTATTTCCCATTCATTTAACATGAGAAAATGATTGTTTTCTTCCTGTTAATTTTATAACTCACTAACGAATTACCGTACTGGATTGACCAATACATATTCTTTTGGGAAATAAATTGATCTACAAAAAAGGTATCTTGTCGTTTTTCGATAAACTTACTGGTTCAAAAGTTATTCAAGGTCAAAGTTGAATTTACATAATACAATAACTTTTGAACCAGTAGGTTTATCGAAAAATGACAAGATACCTTTTTTGTAGATCAATTCATTCTCTACAAGAATATGTATTTGTCATTCCAGTACTTTAATCCGTTGGTGAGTTATAAAATTAAAAAGTAGCAAATAATCGTTTTTCCATGTTAAATTGAATGGGAAATAGAAAATCACGATGATGCACCTTTTAATATTAATATTAGGAGCTCAAATTTTGATTGAATTTTTTGTTTCGTCATCTTAAACAATATTTTTGATATAATTTTCGAAAACAAAAAAAATAGTCGATTTTTTTGACACAGCCTAATGTATATACATACACATTAGACCGTTTAAAAAAAATCGACTATTTTTTTTGTATTCGAAAAATATATCAAAAATATTGTTCCAAATGACGAAAAAAAAATGCTGTCAAAGTTTGAACTCTTAATATTAATATTAAGAGGTGCCTCATCGCGATTTTCTATTTCCAATCTAAATAACATGGGGAAATTTTTTTTTAAACTTTGGAATTCTATAACTCGTCAACGCATTGGTGTACCGATAAGACCAGAACATATTTTTGTAGTGAATTGAACGCTCTAAAAAAAAGGTCTCTTGTTCTTTTTCGATAAATCTAGCTATTTCCAAGTTGGTGTATTGGTTATTAATGGTAATTAATCATGGCTAACTTGGAAACAGTTGGATTCATCGAAAGAGACCAAGAGACCTTTTTTGTAGAGCGTACAATTTTGAACAACAGCATTCATGCAGAATCTTTCTAAGTAGATTAATTTTCAAGATATAAAAATCGAAGAGTTCCACAAGACCACTTCCCATGTTATTTAAATGGGAAATAGAAAATCGCGATGAGGCACCTCTTAATATTATTATTAAGAGCTCAAACTTTGACAACATTTTTTTTCATCATTTGGAACAATATTTTTGACTAACTCTTTGAAAATGAAAAATAATCGATTTTTTTGAAACGGTCTAATACACATATGTATTCGCGATTATTTCTTTGTCAATTTTTATTACCCATATACTGTACAATATTATGTATATCGACTTACGGGGTATATAAGTATATATATATGCATATATATATACATAAAATATATTATAATATATTTAAATGCGTGCAAAGTACTGCATAGCTCCCATTTACGCATATGGTTAGCCAGTTATACATATATAGACGATTAGAGCTATTTATCATCCAGTAGGATAAAAATCTATTACCTTCCCTTATTTGGCATAAGGCAACATTTGGCACGAATCGAACCCGAACGGAACGGAATGGAATGAAATGGAATCGAATGGAAATATTGCCAAAAGCTTTCTTACCTATATAATTCATAGACCAAAAAATGTCACACGTATATATGTATAATATCACATAATATACTCACAACAATTATTAACATAACATAATTTTAAGGATATAATTAACATAAGTAGAAATCCCTGTACGAATTTGAGATTTTTTATTTCTAGGTTTTTTTTTGGTACAATACTACGAAATTTCCAAATTTGTGCGATAAATTTTCTTTCAATTTCGTCCGTGAAATGAAACGAAATGAAAATTTTTCTTTTTTTGTTGAATTTAAATGAAGAAAAAACCAAAAAATAAAAAAGGTATATAACATTTTGTTTTTTTTTTTTTGGTATTTTAGACGATATTTTATTTTACTCAATTTTATTTTTTTGGATTGTTTCAGTCGTGCAGGATATACATATACATATGTATAAGAACAAGAAAAAAAGAAACAGCTTGATATCTAAGGCGAGAATAAAAAATAAATGTCATAATTTGTCGAGCTCAGGGCGCCCCCAGCTCTCAACCCCCAACCATCAGCCACCAGCCCTTAGCTACCAGCTCGCACAACCCATTCCAATCCCCAAGCTATTCCGTTCTTCTAGAGGGTCCCCCTTCGACGACGAACTCCCGCGGTGATGCTTTTTACGACGACGCGTAGTCACCGTGGGCGTGTTTCGAGTCACCCGATAAAAATATTCCTATATAGGTATATACATGTATATATAGATATGTACGTATATGTATATGTATATACCGATATGCATATATTCTAACCTGCGATATATGTATAGCTTGAGAAAAAAAAATTGTGAAAAAACTCCTGTCTTTAGTTTTTGTTCAAATTTTTTTTATAACTTTTCTCACCACTTTTTCAAAAAGATGCGTGGTAAAATTTAATATCGCCCCGATGTATTTCAGGTTTTTTTTTTCTATTTCTTCAATCAAGGAAAATTCTATTTTTTCGATTTTTTGTTTCTTATTTCTTTTCATAACTATTTTTAAATAATAAGAAATTCGAAAAATTGTCAATTTTCAATATCACAGTTGAGAACGAAAAAGATCAACTATATATGTAAATTGAAATTTCTAATTGTTTCTAATTTTGTTTAATTTTTTTTTTTGTATATTTTTTGAATTTTATTGATAAAAATGTTGTACAAAATCGTCGATTTTCATATACATAATACATATACCTATATGCAGTTATCGGATATATAAATTATATACATTTATGGGTTTACCTAAAAAAACCATCTGCATATTAATGATTTTCCTTTTTTTTTTTTTTTTTCTTTCATAAAATCATCGCCAATGAAACGATCCGTTGATTTCTATCAATGCGGTACACACATATATTCGGCTTCTGCTTATAAGCTCAGTGCAGCATATAATAAAGCTTAACGCACCGTGCAGGATGCTGAGGGGCGGGGGGGGGGGGGGGGGGGGGGGGGGGAGGGGGGGAGGAAGAAAAAGAACATAAAATTTTCCACCTGACCGTGATCACGACCCTAACTTCATGATACCAAACAGATGCCAACGTTTTTGCATATACAATCCTATATGTATGTATGTATATACATACATAGATACATATATATGTATAAGTACTATATACTTATATAATATATTACATATATGAACGCCCGTAAAAATTAGAAATATATTATATGTATTAGACCGTTTCAAAAAAATCGATTATTTTTCATTTTCAAAGAGTTAGTCAAAAATATTGTTCCAAATGATGAAAAAAAATGTTGTCAAAGTTTGAGCTCTTAATAATAATATTAAGAGGTGCCTCATCGCGATTTTCTATTTCCCATTTAAATAACATGGGAAGTGGTCTTGTGGAACTCGTCGATTTGTATATCTTGAAAATTAATCTACTTAGAAAGATTCTGCATGAATGCTGTTGTTCAAAATTGTACGCTCTACAAAAAAGGTCTCTTGGTCTTTTTCGATGAATCCAACTGTTTCCAAGTTCGTCATGATCAATTACCATTAATAACCAATACACCAACTTGGAAATAGCTAGATTTATCGAAAAAGAACAAGAGACCTTTTTTTTAGAGCGTTCAATTCACTACAAAAATATGTTCTGGTCTTATCGGTACACTAATGCGTTGACGAGTTATAGAATTCCAAAGTTTAAAAAAAAATTTCCCCATGTTATTTAGATTGGAAATAGAAAATCGCGATGAGGCACCTCTTAATATTAATATTAAGAGTTCAAACTTTGACAGCATTTTTTTTTTCGTCATTTGGAACAATATTTTTGAGTTACTCTTTGAAAATGAAAAATAGTCGATTTTTTTGAAACGGTCTAATATGTATATACATAAAAATCGGTAATAAAAATTACCGATAAATTTTCATTTTAAACCAAATTTTTATATTTTTTATTTTTTTTTCTGACCCGAAATACCCAACATAATATACATATGTACCTATATATACATATACAAATTCGAGAAGAAGAAGAACACGAAGAAGAAGAAGCCGCGAAGTGGGTTTGGTATCCCGCGGGGGAGCTTAGAAATTCATTTACATCGCGTAGAAGTCCGCGTATATACTTCGTATACATATACATACGTATGTATAGGTATATAGTATATATGTATATATATATAACCTGTCGACGGCGTTATATTCGCGGATATACAATATACCCAGAAGCCAGCAAGCGAACGAACGAGCGAGTGGTTCGACTATAATAAAAGGGGGAATCCCCGCAGAACGAAGACGAACTAAAATTCTTCACCCTCCATTCTCCACCCCCATTCGCTTCTTAAACTCCTCCGTATCTCATATATATTCTCGGGAAGTTATCCGAATCGTTGCCCTTTTTTTTTTTCGAGACGCAAAATAAGAAAAAAAAGATACAACAAGGAAAAAAAAAAATAAAATGTAATAAAAAATGTCGAAAACTGCGTATGAGACAAAATTTGAAAAGGGGTGTTTTTTTTTTTTTTTTTTGTTTTTCTGTTTTAAGGAAACTTCATCAACCTTTATTTTTTTTCTTCTTCTTATTTTTAAGAATTTCAGGAGGCATAATATAGGAACAAAAGAATATTTAAAGTAGTACATACAAAACGCTATATACCTAAGCCGAAAAATTTATTGCTGTCAATCAATGAAACTATACGATGTTTAACCATGACGAATTCCCGAAATATATATAATCACGTGACTTTGAAAAAACTTGGAGAAAAAAAATTTCGATCAATAAAAATTTTTATATTTCAGTCGCAATAATTAATGATAAGTTAAATATCGAAATTTTTCTTTCTCAAAATAAATAAGAATAAAAATAGAAAAAAAATGGAACCCTGCGCCACGATCGTTTTAGTCTTAAGATTGTCGGTGTTTTTTTTTTTTTTTTTTTTTGTAAATAACAAATTTTTGGGGTTGTGAAAGTTTTTTTTTCCTCCAATTTTTCTACACTTTATTATATGTTACGGCAAAAATTCTAAAACCGAAAATTGTTTAGAAGAATATTTTTTTATCTTGTTAAAATTATCGAAATAAAATATCAAAATCCTTAAAAAAACACACACACACAAAAAGAAAACCGGAATCTCACTATACCGTTTTCATCTCGACATCGTCGTTGTTTGTCATAGAATTTGGGTGAATATTTTGAAAAATTCTAAAAATTGCATTCTCAAAACGGCTTAAGTTATCAAAAAAAAACCAACCAACCACAAAAAAGAGAACAGGGTCACGGTCCGAGTGACTTCGCATGGAAAACCCCATACCTATGTATCTACATATGTACATGATGTAGGTATATATGGAGCATTCCAGCTATAACCGAGCGACCATTGCCTCGACATTTTTTTTTTGTGATGCCAACTTTTCCTCAGGTACTTTTCGACAAAAAAAGACACATGTATTTCTCAAAAAAAATTATTCGTCACCCGGTTCCAGTTTATGACCTTTCAAAGCAGAACAAAAATTATTTTCGACTAGAGTGTATGATCCGATTTTTCTCAAATAAATTCACTGAAAAGAACATTAAAAACCGGATCTTTTGGTGGCTATCTCATCGTGGAGAAATGATTTTTCAATTTTTTCTATTCGGATGAAACTGTGAAAAATGTGTTTTTATTCGTAAAAAAGGAGTAAGTTTGGTAAGTACACGTGTTCGGATATGAATTCTTTTGGAAATCGTGGATGTTTTTCCATTCTTCAGTTATTATTCTTATTGTCGAATTTATGGCAAGGGTTACAATTACCGACAAGTAAGCTTACTTACTCCGTTTTTACGAATAAAAACACATTTTTTACAGTTTCATCCAAATGGAAAAAATCGAAAAATCATTTCACCACGATGAGATATCCACCAAAAGATGCGGTTTTGAATATACTTTTTAGTGAATTTATTTGAGAAAAATCGGAGGCTATACTCTAGTCGAAAATAATTTTTTTCTGCTTTGAAAGGTCATAAACTGGAACCGGATGACGATTAATATTTTTTGAGGAATACATGTGTCTTTTTTTGTCGAAAAGTACCTGAGAAAAAATTGGCATCACAAAAAAAAAAAAAAAATATGTCGAGGCAATGGCCGCTCGGTTATAACTGGAATACCCCAAGTACACCTTTATACATAAATAACACATAATATACATATATATATCGGTATACATTCACGACCTGTAACATAGGTATAATACCCGGTATAAATGTGAATGGTATAAAGTCTTATAGGGTTCTTTTATTCTATACAATGTGAAAACAAAGAAATGTTATGACAGTAAAGTGAGTAGATAAGTATAAAAAAAAAAAAAAAAATGGGTTAGAAAAAGGGACCGGGAAATTTTCGTGACACCATGGTTTCTATTTCCCTATTTCTTTATTTAAGACAATGAATTATTACACTTATAATATAATATACAACCGATGTTCGTATCTGTATCGATACAGAAAAACCAATGGAAAAAAAAAAAAAAAAAAACGAAACAGAAAAAATCGGGTATAAAATAAGAAGAAAACGAACAAAATAAAATAGGTAAAGTAAAACGAAAACAAGTTCAAAAAAAATTGGTTCAGGTATAGATAAACGCATAATTCTTTTTTTTATTTTTTTTTTGGACCGCAATTTCTTGAATATGACCTGCGTATAGGTGTCCTTACTTATAATTATAACAGCTACCTAAGGTATATAGGTCTGCAGGTATATTAACGTATTATATCCCACATTCTATTCTATTCTATTGTACGATTTTCTTAGAAATTAGTGATCGTTATTATAGATAGTTTTAAACAATAAATAGTATACGTTTATAGGTAAATACCTCACGGTTGAAAGAATTACGTTACTATAATATACCTCACCTTACGCAGGGGGGTTTGGATGGCTGATTTTTAACCTAAAACAAAATATATGTAGGTATATATACTGTGTCAAAAATTGTTCAACTGTAAAAACTCTGAAGAAAAAAGTATATAGAATAATAATAATAATAATAATAATAAGAAAAAGACAAAATAAAGAAAGAGAGAATAGAAAAAAATAAAACGAACAAAACGAAAAAAGAAAAAATATATATATATTTACCGGAATTAGGACTTGTACAAGTATAATAATAAATGTCTCTCGAGTAAAAAGCGGGGTAAACGACCGAAAGGATAAGAAAATGAAGAAAATTAAGAAGAATAAAAAGAAAAACAACAAGAATAAGAATATAAAACCAAAAAAACAAACGACGAAGAACAGCCTCTTACAGTTGTCAGGACCATCGGATATCAAACGAGGCATCATCACTGGCTCCTTCATCCCTCTATTTCAATTTCCATTTCTTTTTAATTCATTTTCTCTCTGTTTTATCACATATATACAAAGATATGTATATCTAAGTATATATTATTATAATAATAATTATTATTGTTATTATATTGTTACAATATTATTATATTTATTTTTTTTTTTTTTTCTGTACATATATCTACATAGGTGTATATTTTATATACGCAGTGTTAAGCTTCTCTCAACATCCCTTATCCCATACTGTATATGTATATGTACATACATACGGTGGATCAATCCCACCTTGCGCCATTCTGTAAGGGCGTACGGTATATATGTACAAGTATATGTATGTATATATATATATATATATATATATATATATATATATATATATATATATATATATATACATAACCTCGACAAATGAGAAAATAGATCGGAGGGTTGTTTTGGGCGTGGTCAAAAAGTTTTCAACCCCAACATCAACCCTAAACCTGAAGGGATAGGTAAGTCAGGGTATATACGGAGGGGTTTGGAAGGGGACCATTTCCCCACCACTATAATTTTCGTTTCGGACAACACAACACGTGCGCACTGAAAGTATAACCCCTCCGTAAAGTTTCAGTCTGACGGTGAACGTCGCGTTATAATAAACGCTTCTTAACGATTTTACGAGGGATTTTGAGAAAAAAAAAAAAATTAAGAATTAAAACACAAAAAAAAAAAAAAAAACCACGTGTGCTTGGTGATAGTTGTAGCTGCTGTGCTTTTTTTTTTTTTTTGGTTATTTTTTTTCTTCTTATTCTTCTTGTTCATCGTCATCATCATCATCATCGTTATTATTATTAAATTGTTGTTATTAATCATAAAGTGAAAAAGTGTCACTGTGCCTACGTAAAATTTTTTCATTTTATATTTTATTTTTTCCCCTATACTATATAACACACGTGTATATATATAAAAGAATATAGAAATATAAAACGTTCACAATGATTCGAAAATCGAATTTGGAACTTAACGATCTTCGTTAAAATTGGCGAAAAATAAAAAATATTAGAAAGAGAGAAAAAGAAACAAAAAAGTCAAATCAAAGTCTTTTTTGACTTTGTATAATAATTAACTTAAATATTATGTTGGGCTGCGAGATCATACCGTTAGGTGGAATCTACCCTGGACGTGGGGAGGTTCTTACACCACCACAAAGCAGTCCTGAATCTCATCACCATCATCATCATCATCATCGTCATCACAATAATAATAATAATAATAATAATAATAATATTAATAATAATAACAATAGCAACGATAATTTGAACAATAATTCAAGGATCGTTCATCCCTTAGATCAAAATCCTGAGTTAAGACTTCCGGGTAATTTACCGGACGTATTTTTGTGTGAGTTTATTAATAATAGACAAAAAAAAATTTTATTTTTTAAATTAATTCTTCGATAATATTGTCTATAATTTTGAAAATTGTGTGTATTTTCGATGACGCGTGATTTTGAAATTTTCTTTTCTTTTTTTTCCTTCTTATTCTATTTTTGATTTATTTTGAATTAATTATTTAATTAATTGATTAATTAATTTATTATTGTTTCAGCTTCAATACCGAAATGCGGAGGTTGCCAGGAGGCAATTTTGGACCGTTATATTCTTAGGGTATTGGAGAGGTGTTGGCACGCGAGATGTCTTACGTGTCGTGACTGTGGTGCACGACTTACAGACAAGTGTTTTGCTAGAAATGGTCACGTTTTTTGCAAGGATGATTTTTTCAAGTAAGCATCAACTCATACTCATATATTTATATCTTATATGATTTTCTACGTGTGTATATTAGACCGGTTTTTCTGTTTTTTCAATTTTTTCAATTTCTTTTTCTACCTTTGTAGACAAAAACTCGACTTTAAACGTATATAACTAGCGAAATATCAATTTCTAAGGGTCAAACATATCATACATTTTTTATAGAGAATTTAATTATCTACAAAACAAGATCAAAATCATCTCTCTAACTTTACTCGTCTCTGAGATATTTCAATTAGAATATTCGTATTGCGAAAATCTCGTGTTAATCAAATGGGAAAAAAATCAACCCCTATGATACGTGACCTCTTGAAATTAAGCTGAAATTAATACAAGGTAAAACAAAACAAAAAAGTTGGAAATAACATAACCAGTCTAGTGTATAATATTCATACGTTTGGAAATGGGGGAAAAAAAGAAAAAAATAAAAAAATCCTTCGACGTTATCGATTCTGTACCCAAACCCTCCCACCCTCCACGGATCTTCTTCTTATTCTTATTCTTATTCTCTTTCTTATTTTTCTACCATCTCAGGAGACACTATAATGAAAACGCCATGAATTTCGCATCGGAATTATAATTTACCACATCGCTGTACAGTTTGAAATTTAATTTTTGAATTTTAGTAATTTCGTTAGTACCTATTTCCCATAAAAAATAATAACCATAAAATGCGATAGAATTTTTAACACATAAATAAATTCTTTCAACTATAAGATAAAATAAAAACAATGTGCGAATGTAATGTGAAGGACGTGTTGTGTGTTGTTGGTGTGGCAGGCGTTTCGGAACGAAGTGTGCTGGCTGCGGACAGGGATTGGCACCGTCCCAGGTTGTCCGCAGAGCACAGGAGCTCGTCTACCATCTGACATGTTTCTCCTGCGCTCTTTGCTCACGGCAACTGGACACCGGGGACGAATTTTACCTAATGGAAGACCGGAAGTTGGTCTGTAAACCGGACTACGAACAGGCTAAGGCCAAAGGTCAGTGCTTGAAAAAAAAAGTGATCATCAGTTTGATTTTTTTTCAATTTCTATTTATTTATTTTTTAATTTTTCAATTTCATTTTAATTACAGAACTGGCCGATGGCGGTAGCATAGACGGTGATCAGCCCAATAAACGACCTAGGACAACGATAACTGCTAAACAATTAGAGACCTTGAAATTGGCCTATAACAATAGTCCAAAACCGGCTCGGCATGTTAGAGAACAACTTTCTCAAGATACTGGGTTGGATATGCGCGTTGTTCAAGTTTGGTTTCAGAACAGGTTGGTTAATTAATTTATTAATTAATCTGTAGTAATTTAATTATGTGATTTCTTTCTTCTTTAGGGTCCAGTCCTTAATTTGGTCAAATTTGAATTTAAATACATGGTCGAAAATGTCTAAAAATAAATTCTAAATTTGAGTTTGATCAATTTAAGGACCACTCAATAAGATATACAATCGTTTGGCTTAATTAATGAATTCAGTTACTGTATACATATAATGCAGAATTTTTTTCACGGTGTTTTCGCAATCGTAAAAGGGTTTATAGTTATAGGTGGTTACTACAACTACCTAACTACTATACTATTACTTGTTTTAATATAAGGCTTCTTAGAAACCTTTTAAAAGGTTACAATATAATCTATAGGGTCCATCGAAGAACTGGTGGTGCAACATCGTCTTTCTATATATAAATTTCCAGATAAACGATCTAAATAAATACTCATATTATTTTTCCTTTTTTTTTTTTTTTTTTTTTTTTTTACTGCAATTTAGACTGTTGGTAAATTTTTAGAATTCAATTTGAAACGTTTTTCTTTATTTCTTTATTTTTATATATTTTACAGTTAGTCAATGATGTTTTTTCTTTTCATTTATCGATAAACTTCATTCACTTTTCCTCTCATCAAAAATCTACAATGATTATCTCAAAAAATATCAGCCAATTAAAAACAAAAAAATAAAAAAATATTGTATAAACTTTAGACTGGGCAAAAAAAAAATCGACTATTTTTTATTTTTTTTTCAAAGTATATCGAAAATATTGTTTGGGGTGACAAAAAAAAAAATTATTGTAAGAATTTGAGTCCTTAATATTAATATTAAGAGGTCTATCATAGCAATTTTAGATTCTTTTTTCCTGAGCGGGTTTTTCTTTAACCTTAAATAACTTTTGATGGAGTGAATTTAGCCAAAAATGTTAAGAGACTTTTTTTGTAGAGCATTTGATTTCCCATAAGAATATTTATCGGTTTTTTCCGGGTACTGATTTTTACATGAATTACAAAATTCCAAAGTTGAAAGATCAAATTGTAAAACTATACCAATTTTTAAGGCATGATTGTAAGGAAACGGTTCATCTAACGGAAAATTTTAATTAAACCTTTTTTGTAGAGCATTCAATTTCCTTCAAAAAATATCTGTGAGTTAATTTTGTTTAACTCAATGGTTTGGGAGTTCTGAGACAAAAACCCGCTCAGGAAAAAAAAATCTAAAATTGCGATGATAGACCTCTTGATATTAATATTAAGGACTCAAATTCTCACAATAATTTTTTTTTTGTCACCCCAAACAAAATTTTCGATATACTAAATAAACTTATTAAAACAGGTAAATTAAATTTCACCAATTTATTATTACAGTACGTATATCTGTGATTCTTAATTAATGTTCGTTTCTTTTTTTTACTTCTTTTTTTTTCAATATCAACAGAAGAGCGAAAGAAAAAAGGTTGAAAAAGGACGCAGGAAGAACTCGATGGTCACAGTACTTCCGTAGTATGAAAGGGGGTAGTGGAGGTGGCCATTCACCACGTCACGATAAACTTTTGGACAAGGATGAGCTCAAGGTCGATTTGGATTCGAGTTTCAGTCATCACGGTGAGTGAAATCGAAAAGTTACAAAAAAGCTAAAAAAAAAAAAAAAAAGGGCCAGGCTCAAAAATATTTAAAAGAAAGAAATTTTTAAATCGTCGTTGTCTTCACGGAAATTTATAAATTTTCATGTCTAATTATCATTAAAACAAAACAAATTAAAAAAAAATTGCAGATCTTCGTAGTTATTTCGAAAAATTTGTTGCTTTTTTTTGGATCAAACTAGAAAAAATCTACAATTTCTTATAAAAAAAAAAAAAGCTACTCAAGTAAAAAAGTTTAAATTCTTTAAAAAATGTATAAAAACTTGTAGAAATTGTTCCAATTTTTACAAAAATTCGCGAAAAATTCTTCGAATTATTTTCACCAGAATTCAAATCGAATTATTTGATGAGACTGTGCAAAAAAAATAAAAGTTAAAAATCGTGGGGGTCATGGCCAGATCGAAATTTTGTACAACCCCTCATATATTTATACCATATGTATTCTATATATACCATACTAAATGGTAATTATTCAGAGAAGTGTCGTAGGGATGGTCTGATCTACCCTCGATCGTTACACCTAGATTCTAGATACATATATCGTATGGTATAGCATATAGTCCGCATGATTATTTATAACTCTGTTATATCTACCCCAAACGATCGAGGGCTGCAGATGATCCCATAACGCAAACTGAATTAAGTATAACTGATCCAGTAGCTTTCTATACTATTTACATCTACAATAAATATTCATAAAATAAATGTAGCTATAAATGTCGAAGAAAAAAATAGAAAAAAAAAGAAAACACAAAAATTTCATCTAATTAGGATTAATCAGATATAGAAATGCCGAAAAAAATGTTTAGGAAATATGCTTAAAACTTAAGACTTAAGATATAAAACTTAAAACTTAAGACCTAAGACTTAAGACTTAAAATTAGAGACTTAAGACTTAAGACTCGATACTTAAAACTTAAGACTTAAGACTTAAGACTCAAGACTTATATTTTATACAGGCATATGTCAATCTTACAGTTTTCGTTCCATTTGGAAATTTTCGGTACCATCTGCCAAGAGAAATTTATCTTGAAAAAATTTAAATACATAAATCGAAATAAGTTTTATGTCATTTTAATAGTTTTTATGTTTTTTTGTAAACATTAGAGAAATAAAAATATAAATTTATGGTCTTTATTACAGATTTGAGTAACGACAGCTACGGTACGGTCGTTAACATGGGTATGGACGGAGAAGGTGCGAGTCCTGGTGGTGGTGGGGGTGGAGGAGGCGGTGGACCACCTAGAGGATACCTTGGAGGTACGACACCACCTTACCTCTCAGCTTCCAGATCACCTTCGTTGCCACCCCAATTTCCCTACCCTCCAGACGCCGGACTTTCGGTCTACACGAGTCTAGGTAAAAAACAAAAAAAGAAAAACTATTTCTAAATTAATTAATTCAATTTTTCTATTTTTTCCCTAATTTCTATTGATCAATAATTATTATTTTTTATAATTTTTGTTCACAAAAAAAATTTTTTCTAGATGATCAAAAGTATACCTAGCCCTAAAAATAATCGAATTGTCGATTTCTTAAACAGTTAAAAAATTTCGGTTACAGTTTTGGCACTGAAAACGTTTTTTTTTTTTTTTTTTTTTTTTACTGATTTTTAATGATCTATTTATTAATAATATATTAATTTTGGTTTTCTTTGTTTTTTGAAAAGGAGGACCCGGAGGAATGGTGCCAGGTCCAGCCTCGGATTTGAGTAACGAGTCTAGTGGCGGAGGAGGTGGTGGTGGCGGTGTTGGGTATCCAGATTTTCCTCCATCGCCAGATTCGTGGCTAGGTGAACCGCCACCTCATCCTCACCATCATCCCCATTACGCCACATAACCCCCTCAAATTAGTTGAAGATAATGGAATTCTTTGATGAACAGAAAACAAAACAAAAAAAAAAGAAAAAAAAGAAAAGAAAAGAAAAAAATAAATCTATAATAATAATAATATAATATGTAATAATTGAATATACATATACATATAGATCGACGTATATAGGTATATATACATATACATATATATTAAGAAAATAAAAGAAAAGGACAACATTCAAAGATAAAGAATTTTTTTTTCTCACTCTATCTTTTTTTTCTTTTTTTTTTTTCTTATTATTCTATATTTATATGTATTTGTAAATTTTGCGATTTATATTTGATAGATTAATTAATAATATATCTTGTTATAATTCGTATGCCAAATAAAATCGGTTGAAAACAGAAGAAAAGAAACAACAAAAAAAAAAAAAAAAAATTCAAAATTATTAAAAAATAAAATAATTATACCTACATGAGAGAATTGTTTGAAAATTTCTTCATTTATATATGACAAGAATTACGATCGAATATGAAAACCGTGTATCGCGTATCCGCGGGTATCCGAATCATCACATTAAACTGTATTTAAACATAAAATAAAATAAAATAATGAAAAAATAAAAACACGTTCAACCTCTTCATCAAATAATTATATACAGGGTGTTTGGTATCAATTTCTTCTACAGGCTGTTATTTTCCGAACCAAAAGAGATACGAGAAAATATTTTAGACAGAAGTTGCAGCGTTCAAAGAAGGAAAGAAGCTGGTTTTATTGGATTTTTGAATGGAGGTGTCGCTGAGGTTAAAGACAGGTTAATTTTGTTTTTTTAAATAAAAATCCATATTTTTTATCACGTAATTTTATTCTGCTTGAAAAATTAAACGATTTTTGTATGAAACATTTTTTTGTGAGATATCAATTATTTTAAATATTTAATTGAACAACTAGAGATTTTTCAACTTTTGAGAACATTTCATCTCTAAACTATCAAGTTTGGAGAAAAATTTTTAGAGGCAAGAAGTCCGTAACTTCATATAAAGATTCTTGGAGAATAATTTCAAATTTTTTTTCAATAAATTTTTATTTCAGCTTCTTCAATTCCGCGAAAAACATTAAAAATTGTTGAGAAAAAAAATTTGCAATTATTTTTCAAGAGTCTTTGCATGAAATTACGCACTTTTTGTCTTTTGCAATTTTTTTCTAAACTTGATAGTTTAGAGGTAAAATATTCTCAAAAGTTGAAAAATCTCTAGTTGTTCAGCTGAATATCATAAAAAATTGATCTCTCACAAAAAAATGTTTCATACAAAAATCGATTGATTTTTAAAGCAGGACAAAATTACGTAATGAAAAATATAATCCTTTATATAAAAAATCAAAGTTGACCTTCCCTTGACCTCAGCGGTGTCTTCATTTAAAAATCTAATAACATTAACTTTTTTCTCTCTCTAAACCCTGAAACTTTTGTCCGGAATATTTTTTCATATCTTTTTTAATTTGGGAAATATCGGTATAGGGAGATTGAAATCAAACATCCTATATATATGGGGCATACCAAGTCAACTCGATAAATGCTTGATCCTTCCTATTTTTGAATGGACATTTTCCTATTTCCCTGTTTTTTATATCACCCAAAAAGTGGTAAAAAATGAAATTGCAAATTTTTTTTACACCTCGCGTCAGGCTTTGACGATATTAAAAATGAGAAAAAAAAATATCGGACAAAGCCTAACGCAAGGTATATGAAAAAATTTGCAAATTCATTTTTTCGCTCTACTTTCGGACGTGGTATAATCCAGTGAAATAGAAACAAATTCAATTTGAAGAAAAACAAAAAAAAATAAATAAATAAATAGGAAGAATCAAACGTTTATTGATTTGGCTTGGAATTCCCTATATACATACAAATAGCACATAATAAACTATTATTTATTATATTAGATAATTACACACACGACAACACATTACTATAAATATAACCAAAAAACAATAACGATATAACAAAAACAGCAGCTATATAATATTTATGTACAATTATTTGGTTTACGTTATGAAATTATTATTATTATTATTATTATTATTACATAGATTTAATATTTCTAGATTTTAGGGATTTAACTGTGTCGTATGTACTGTAGTCACTAAGTTTATAAAAATCGGAGCACCCTTCTCTATCGTTAGAAATAATTATCCTCAATTTTCATAAACAGAATCCGTATTTTTTCGTTTTTTTTTTCTAAATATATTAACGAAATCTCTAATCAAACGCAATGGTTTTTTTTTTGTTTGATTATAATGAATCATTTGTTTCAATATTCGTTTATAAAAATTTTGATTCGATGAATTTTTACAACATTAAAAAAAAAAAAAAAATAAAAGGTAAGAGTAGTTTCGAAATAGAGAGACGAAAAGAACAAGAAGGAAGAAAAAAAAAGCCTGCCCTGATGAAAATTTTCAATTCTAACAATTTCTGCGGAATTTTTTTGTTTTTCTCTCTCTTTTTTTTTTTTATAGAAAATTCGGATATTTCATGATCTTTCATACAAAATAAAAAAAAAGGAAAAAAATTGTAGATTTTTAGTAGCAATTCGGGAAAAAATTCTTTTCATTTTATACTAAAATTTCTTATAAGCAAGGAAAACAAAAAAACTTACGAAAAGTTGAAATTTTCTTTCTAAAAATTCGTAGAAATTCGTGTGGAATTATTTTCGTCAGAGTGATAGCTGTGATTATAATAAAAATTTCAAAAAAAAAAAAAAAAAAAAACTATACTTATATACACTTAGAATGATAATAATTAATTAATAGAGAACGGTGTTCTTTCCGTCATTTCCGTACGGTAATTTTGTCTACCACGCTTAACGTACACGTCACGCCATAGGGATTTAATGATACAGAAAAAAAAATAAAAATAAAAAATATGAAAATAGGTATATGAATATTGTAAATAGAGGTGAGATTAGATTTTATTCTAAAAATACGTATATATATATTTAATATGTATGTATTTACATGTATAAGAGTATTTAGTTGGGCTATCAGAGGCTTAATATACTGTACCTATATATAATTTACTTCAGCAAGTAAAATTGTCTCTGTATGTAAGAGAAAAAGAAAAGAGAAAAAAAAAAATTTTCTTCTTTTTTTTTTTTTTTTTTTTTTTTTTGTTTTCGAGTGTGTTGATAAAGATTTAAATCGATATCTGTACCGGAATTAAAGAATTAATGAATGAATTATTTAATCAATTAATTAATTAATTAATTAATATATTAATTGATTAATAAACGTCGAGCGTTTCTTATATTTAATAAATTTATAACGATTACATAATAACGTGTATTATATTTGTAACCGTAATATTATTAATTTTCATTTATTGACCGGTAGGAATCGATTTTATAAATCTTATACACCGTAAGTGCGTCCGTAAAGAGTTTTTTTTTGATTGATTAATTAATGTTTGGAAATTAAAAACAAAAACTACATAAACGATGGAAGTATAATTAATGAGTAGGAGAAGGCCGCGCGCACAAGCCATAATTATATAATAATTGTATTTAAGTATGTATGTATGTATGTATGTATGTACTACGTATATATACCAAAGTATATCGTATATAATTTATGACAGTGTGCACAAAAAAAAATAAAAATAAAAAAAATTAAAAAAATAACGCAAAAAAATTAAATGAATAAAATAATAACTATGAAGTACGAATTATATAGGTATTATAATATATACGTCATTGTATATAAATATAAGTTGACGAAGAAGAGGAAAGTGAAGAAGAATAAAAAGTAGCGGAGAATTAAATTAAATTAAATTACGGACAGAAAGTCGTTTAAAGAAAAATAAAATACCACAAAAAAAAAAAGAAACATTCCGAAAAATTATTCAATGAGAATAATGAAAAAAAAAAAACACGAGAAAAAACAAAGACAAACTACTTAAGTTATTAAAAAACAAAAAAATTTAATAACAAAAAAAAGTTAAACGACTAATCTTAAAAAGTGACGGTATAAAATTACGTGACGCTCGAAAACTTTACGTATGTATGTTGTACAATTTCCATATAATTATTTATGAAATCTATGATATTTGAAAAGATATAAGAAAAGTAAAGAACGGATAAAAATAAATAAGAAAAAAAAGAAAAAAAAAAGAGCAAAAAATTGAAAAAATTGACTCGTCCCGTGTGTATTATAAAAGTGTGAAAAGTCTTGATAAGCGATGTGGCGATATCGAAATTATTAATTTATAATAACAGGATCATTAATATCCCATATCAATTATTTATATTGGTATGGTTAATAATTTAATCAAGAAACCAGTTATTACGGATCTTTATATTATTATCTAGTCATCAAGTGATAATAAAATTGATCATAATCAATTCTTGATGCTGTATTATTTATTTATTATCATTTATCCTTTTTCCACCTAAATTAAAGATACTTATTCAATATTTCAAAGTCGTTATCAATGCTCCGAGTGGCACATGATCAGTTGTCAAATCGTATCGCCATCTCGCAGATTAATTAATGAATACTTTTACCTGAAATATTATTATATAGCGAATTTTTTTAGTCAGTCCTACGATCATATTACATTTGATCTATTTTGACGAATCGATGTAAAATCTTTTGTTGGTGATTAATGGACCACTCAATTGACAAAAAAAAAAATTTAATATTTTTCCAATAATCGCAGAAAGAACAAAAGAAAAACAAAAAGTGCAACCTGAATATCTAATATCGTATAGCTGTATAGTCCAGAATCATAAGCAGAATTAAATTTGATCGAAAATTATAATTGTATAATTGTATTTTGAAAAATAACCCGGTAGTCGTGCCTTTGGTACGTTTGCCGTTAGTCAGTCGGTATGATTAATTTTCAATTCATTGACTATCGGATATTTTTGCAGTAATTACTTTCTAAGCTATTTACAGAATAATAAAAGCTTAGGGTGTTTGGCTTCAGCAAGAAGAAGAGTTCGGTTCATCCCATTTGAGCGACAACAAATATCATCATAATTGCAGTAAAGGACGGGGAAATACACATAATATTTTATTTCGTTTATTCTATACATAGACTATTCTTATTCTTTATATTCGAACAACCTCTCTGCTTTCGGAGTATTTCTATCGATCTAAAGAGTTGGGGAACCGGGGCTCGAGAGTGTATTAGCTGCCAGTCGTTCATCAGCGTTGCAGCGTGCAAGACCATGTTCGACGTCAGAGAATCATAACGCAGCTACCACAGTTCAGTTTCCTATAAGCAAACGTTGGTTGAAAGAGTGGGGGAACCGGGGCTCGAAAGTATATTAGCTGCCAGTCGTTCATCAGCGTTGCAGCGTGCAGCACCATACGTCTGACGCCAGAGAATTATAACGCAGCTACAACACATGTGATGATATAGCAGTCACGCCGGATACCGCACTTACCGGTAAAAGTAGTTCGTCACTTTGACCGCTTCCGCGAGATGGCGATACCATTTCATTGATTAATCAATTCATTCGTTTCAGACCCCGTTGGCGAGGAGAACAACGACCTTGAACTTGAATAGCGACACCTGCTCGCGCGGAGTCAGTGGCCCTTGTGGCGTCAAGGAGTTCGCAAGGGGATTATGTTAACGAATTCAATATGAATACTTCGAACAGATATTGATATTATAACACTCGTACTTCTGTTACAGATTAATCAACTTTAATCCAGAGTCCGAACATATTCGTCCGGTACCGACTGAAGTTCCTATTTCAACGAACGAGTGCATATTGAACTTAGTCTTTGTAAAATTAGTTATATTGAGTATATTATCGTAGTAAAAATGTAGTTTAGAGATATACATATTAAGATAACTTGTATGTCAAGAAGCAAATAAGGAAACTCTATTAATTACCATGGGTACATATTTATTTGTAAGAAACAATTACAAGTTGCCTTATTTCAAAGTGTCCCCAGTCCCTGGAATAAAGACGTATATGTTTGTACAATCGCATGCCTGTATGCTGAAAAATTTTCCCGCCAAAAATTTCGGCACACCTCCTTAGGTCAGATGTTTCCCTGATACCAGGAGCAATTTTTCGACTTAAATTTTTGAAAACTCTGAAAATCGCTAGTGTATGTATACATACATAATACATACACATATGCTCAGTTGAAACATCACGATAAGACTGTACTTATCGTACATCCGTTATTTCCATATTTATTTATTACAGAAATCTTGCTTATAGCTTGACAAAAAAGTATATCTATTATTATTATTATTTCATTTGTGATACCCCGATCCTGTGAATATAAATCATATGTAAGTATTTGATTTAGCAGTGGTTTATAGCTTATCTTATTTCAAACTCATTAAAGTTTTCATTAAACTTTAGCTACGTATTACAGATTCTCAATATTAGGATAATGCGCTTCATCAAATGCGGATTCCTTAATATCGGGGAATGAAATTTTATTCAAACTTCTTACGAGAATAATTAATTGATATACATTACGATGCGAAGAATTCGAACAGATTTCCGCCCGAATTCAGTTAAAGCACGGTGAAAGATGGTAGCGCCATCTAGGATAAGCGTGACAACTACGTGCACCATGTTGCACGCAACCTGTGTAACAGGAATGTAGCACGGGTTGCGTGCGACAAGGTGCATGTAGTTGTCACGTCTATCCTGAATGTCGCTACCACCTTTCACCCCGTAAACCAATTTCGGGCGGCGATCTGTTTGAATTCTCCGCATCGTAATGATTATCAATTAATTATTCTCGTAAGATGTTTGAATAAAATTTCATTTCCCGATATTAACGATTCCGCAGTTGATTAAGCGCATTATCTTAATATAGAGAAACTATAATACGTAGCTAAAGCTTAATGAGAACTTTCATGAGTTTGAAAGTAGATGAGCTATAAATCACAACTCAATTAAACTTTATTCTAGAACAAAAATGAATATTATATCGTTGTCTACACTCAACGCTTCTGCACGCAACGATTATACTTACGTATGATTTATATTCACAGGATCAGGGTATTAGAAGATGAAATAATAATAATATTAAATATACTTTTTTGCCAGGCTATAAACAAGATTTCTGTAATAAATAAATATGGAAACAATGAATATACAATAAGTACAGTTTTATCGTGATGTTTCAACTGAGTATGTATTTATATAAAGACATAGTAACGCGAATGAAGCCATGTATTCATGCATGCATGCCTGTACGCTAGAAAATTCTCCCACCAAAAATTTTGGCACACCTCCTTGGGTCAGATGTTCTCCGGATACCAGGAGCAATTTTTCGACTTAAGATTTTGAAAACTCTGATTTTCGTAACCGAATGAGACATACACGCAGACACATCTATACGAATGCATGCTTGCTTGAATATATGCACTCGATTTTTACTGTGCGGTCAAATGGGACTGGGAAAATTTAGAAAGTACGGTCGAATGGGACTAGGGAGAATTTGGAAAACTGCAACTTGTTAATATTTCTTAAAAATAAATAATCGAGTTTCTTTATTTGCTGCTTGAGAAACGTGTCATCGTTTCATATAAATCACATTTGTATTAGATACTACAATAATATACTAATATGCACTTGAACAAAGATTATTATCACTATTATAATATTAAAAATATTAGAATTAAAATCTACAAATTAATTATCCAAAATTATATATAAGAAAAATTGATGTGCAATAACAATGCCATTGAAACACCGCGAAATAATATTTATTTTATTTTGTACTTTTTTTAGGTTAGTATTAAGTGGCCGGACTGCGTACAGATACTGTGCATCTCTGCAGAATACAGTAATATATCGTTAGGCTACTATGTAACAATAAATAAATACATAAATGAATATCTGTTCGGAGTATTCATATTAAATCCCGTGCGCGCAGCCCCCCATGTTAACTGTTTAAAGCCACGTGGGCTATTGAAAATTCTACTGCTGGTAGAGATACTCAACTTGCGGTAGAGGTAGTCAACTTGCGGTCGCTGCTCAGTGCTCTGAAGTGGTATCGCCATCTCACGGTCGAAGTGATGAATTATTTTTCCCGGCAGTGATGCTAGATACCGGTTTTACCGTTGGTCGGTTCGTCTTACCGCCTGTCGGTAAGACCGGTGTCTGGCACAACTGCCGGGAAAAAGATCCATCACTTCGACCGCGAGATGGCGATACCACTTCAGAGCACTGAGCAACGACCGCAAGTTGACTACCTCTACCGCAAGTTGAGTATCTCTACCAGCAGTAAAATTTTCAATAGCCCACGTGGCTTTAAACAGTCAACATGGGGGGCTGCGCGCACGGGATTCAATATGAATACTCCGAACAGATATTCATTTATGTATTTATTTATTGTTACATAGTAGCCTAACGATATATTACTGTATTCTGGAGAGATGCACAGTATCTGTACGCAGTCCGGCCACTTAATACTAACCTAAAAAAAGTACAAAATAAAATAAATATTATTTCGCGGTGTTTCAATGGCATTGTTATTGCACATCAATTTTTCTTATATATAATTTTGGATAATTAATTTGTAGATTTTAATTCTAATATTTTTAATATTATAATAGTGATAATAATCTTTGTTCAAGTGCATATTAGTATATTATTGTAGTATCTAATACAAATGTGATTTATATGAAACGATGACACGTTTCTCAAGCAGCAAATAAAGAAACTCGATTATTTATTTTTAAGAAATATTAACAAGTTGCAGTTTTCCAAATTCTTCCTAGTCCCATTCGACCGTACTTTCTAAATTTTCCCAGTCCCATTTGACCGCACAGTAAAAATCGAGTGCATATATTCAAGCAAGCATGCATGCCTGAATACATGGCTTTATGTACCTGGTTGCACGCAACCCGTGCTACATTCCTGTTACACAAGTTGCGTGCAACATGGTGCACGTAGTTGTCACGCTTATCCTAGATGGCGCTACCATCTTTCACCGTGCTTTAACTGAATTCGGGCGGCAATCTGTTCGAATTCTCCGCATCGTAATGTATATCAATTAATTATTCTCGTAAGATGTTTGAATAAAATTTCATTCCCCGATATTCAGGAATCCGCAGTTGATGAAGCGCATTATCCTAATATTGAGAATCTATAATACGTAGCTAAAGTTTAATGAGAACTTTAATGAGTTTGAAATAAGATAAGCTATAAACCACTGCTAAATCAAATACTTACATATGATTTATATTCCCAGGATCAGGGTATCAGAAAATGAAATAATAATAATAATAGATATACTTTTTTGTCAAGCTATAAGCAAGATTTCTGTAATAAATAAATATGGAAATAACGGATGTACAATAAGTACAGTCTTATCGTGATGTTTCAACTGAGCATATGTGTATGTATTATGTATGTATACATACACTAGCGATTTTCAGAGTTTTCAAAAATTTAAGTCGAAAAATTGCTCCTGGTATCAGGGAAACATCTGACCCAAGGAGGTGTGCCGAAATTTTTGGCGGGAAAATTTTTCAGCATACAGGCATGCGATTGTACAAACATATACGTCTTTATTCCAGGGACTGGGGACACTTTGAAATAAGGCAACTTGTAATTGTTTCTTACAAATAAATAGAGTTTCTTTATTTGCTTCTTGACATACAAGTTATCTTAATAAATCTATCTATAAACTACATTTTAACTACAATAATATACTCAGCAGCTAATATTTTTCACTTCAAAAAAGGGCTTTTGAAAAATCCCCATACTGCAGTTGAATTTGACATAAAAGAGTTGGCTCTGATCTTTTGAATAAACAATGAACGCAAGCTTGTAGAGCAACGATGTTTCTCATACTAGATGATGTAGGTATGTATATTCTCTTAGCAACGTTTCTATAACAAGAACTTTGACACATCAAACATCAAAATTGAATCCTTATATAACCAGACAATTACATAAATGAAAAATTCACCAGTTAAGTCTAACCGCATCCGACCAGATGCTATTGCCAAAGGCTCGAATTCCTAGTTGGAAATTTACACGATCATTAATTGCAAGGCAAGTTAAATTATCAAAGTCAAAACTGAACCAACAAATCACTGTCCATGAAAAAAAAAAAAAAAAAAAAAAATAGATTAATCGATAGTTTGGTCCCAGCAGATTATTTTCATTAGATAAAAAACCCGGTAAATTGGAAAAGGACTTACCACCATGTGTCAAAGTGGCAAAATTCGATTCCTGTCAACTAGACCCATGCATGTTGGATCCATCAAAGCCAGAACCAACAGTAGTAATAATCGGTGGAGGAATGGCCGGGCTTTCGGCTGCACATCGTTTGGTCCAATGTGGCTTGCAGAATTTCACCATACTTGAAGCAACGGATCGGTGATAATTTTTTTCCACGAATTCTATCCCAAGTAGAGTGAAAACCAAATTGCCAAATCCTGTTTCCAAGATACCATATCGAATTTTCTAAAGTCTGAATTTTCTCGGTTCAATTTTCATCCGCAATCCTTAAAAACCGGATTTTGCATCAGCAAAACTCGGGACCGAAATAATATGACAATTCTAGACCAGGTGGACGGATCCATTCCTGTTGGCTCGGTGACGTTGTGGCAGAGATGGGTGCGACCTGGATAGAAGGTGGATGTGTTGCAAATCCTGTCTTCACTCTGGCGGCTCAAGAAGGTTTATTAAAACCTCCACTATTCAGACCAGATCCTAGCAGAGGTCTTTTTTGCACAAGTGATGGTCGCGCGATTGATCTTCCAGTCAGCATAACGGCCTATCATACATTCAGACAAATCGAACAACAAGCATCGACACTTTTTTCATTAGGATGCGGCCGAGCTCATGGAACTTTAATACATTTTATGGGATTAAGGATACAGCAGGAACTTCATAATTTTCCTGAAGAACAACGGTGAATGATAAAAATTTGAACAATCAAGATTCTATCCACTCCCTTCATCATCATCTTCTTCTTCTTCTTCTTCAGATACGACGCTGCACGAGTGATGTACGGATTGACAAATTGCGTGCGTTGTAGATGTGGCGAAGATTTGTCGTTAGTATCAGCAGATCAATTTGGTAGTTACATCGAAATACCAGGAGGAAACATCCGCGTTCCTTTGGGCTACGTGGGTGTCTTAGCACCGTTGTTAAGAGACCTTCCCAGTTGTTCTTTGCGGTATTGTAAACCAGTAAACTGCGTACGATGGGGTGGAATCAGCGGATCTTCTCCTAGAGCAATAGTAAAATGTTGTGACGGTGAAGAATTTCCTGCTGATTACGTCATAGTTACGGTATCATTAGGGGTATTGAAAAATCAACACGACAAATTATTCTGTCCCGGTTTACCAGCCGAAAAAGTTGAAGCAATTACAAAACTCGGTTATGGACATGTAAATAAAATATTTTTGGAATACTCAAGGCCTTTTTGGGCATGGAGAGAAGGCGGCATCAGATTGGCATGGTCTGCTGACGAACTTTCGGATCGTTGCGACTGGGTTAAAGGTGAGAATTCAGGACTTGTTTTCGTCCAATATGAACCAATTGGCAAATAAAATAAAAATTAACAAAATCGTTTACAACTTTTAAACAAATTTTAATTCTTTCAGGTATTTGCAACATTGAAGAGCTTGCAAGTTCACAGCACGTACTTTGCGCTTGGGTTTGTGGACGGGAAGCTTCTGACATGGAGTTATGCTCTGACGAAGAAGTGGTCGAATCAATAACCCGAGTTCTTAGACAATTTACCGGAGACCCAACCTTGCCTTATCCGGTTAATTTATTGCGAAGTAAATGGTGTATGGATCAGCACTTTGCTGGTTCTTACAGTTACATGGCGATGGAAAGCACCGTTGGACATCAGTGTGATTTGGCCAGTCCTGTACCAGGTATGTATATGGGGCATTCCAGCTATAACCGAGTGGCCAATGCCTCGACATTTTTTTTTTTTTTCTGATGCCAATTTTTTCTCAGGTACTTTTTGACAAAAAAAAATACATACGTATTCCTCAAAAAAATTATTCGTCATCCGGTTTCAGTTTATGACCTTTCAAAGCAGAACAAAAATTATTTTCGACTAGAGTATATCCTCCGATTTTTCTCAAATAAATTCACTGAAAAGTACATTAAAAACCGCATCTTTTGGTGGCTATCTCATCGTGGAGAAATGATTTTTCGATTTTTTCTATCTGGATGAAACTGTGAAGAATGTATTTTATTCGTAAAAAAGGAGTAAGTAAGCTTACTTGTCGGTAATTGTAACCCTTGCCATGAATTCGACAATAAGAATAATAACTGAAGAATGGAAAAACATCCACGATTTGCAAAAGAATTCATATCCGAACACGTGTACTTACCAGTACTTACTCCTTTTTTATGAATAAAAACACATTTTTCACAGTTTCATCCAAATAGAAAAAAATCGAAAAATCATTTCTCCACGATGAGATAGCCACCAAAAGATCCGGTTTTTAATGTTCTTTTCAGTGAATTTATTTGAGAAAAATCGGATCATACACTCTAGTCGAAAATAATTTTTGTTCTGCTTTGAAAGGTCATAAACTGGAACCGGATGACGAATAATTTTTTTTGAGGAATACGTATGTATTTTTTTTTGTCGAAAAGTACCTGAGAAAAAATTGGCATCACAAAAAAAAATATGGAATGCCCCATATACAATCATGATCCAATGAACACCGAAACTATGAGGACCAGATTTAACAGTTCATCCGGAATTCCGCAGGTACTTGCGATCCGGTTCCACCGATTTTACTATTCGCTGGAGAAGCAACAATCCCTGGACACTATAGCACTGTGCATGGTGCAAGACTGAGTGGAATTAGAGAAGCAGAACGCGTCATACAGTTGACAAAAAGGTGTTTAGATATATAGAAATTGGTTTCAGGGGTAGATTTGGAAATTAATTAATGTCGTTTTTGGGTTTTAGATACGGAGGTCCGCCCAGACCAGCTACAGACACATCGAACAAGCAATGCTGTCCTTGAATTTTGGGTTTTTATAATCTCTGAGTGAATCTTTGAGAGTAATAAAAATGTACTTGAAGCATATTGCGATATAATTTGTATAGTTTTGTCCGTATATATATATATATATATATACGTTATTATAGATAATGTGAATCAAAATTGAGATATAAATGAAAAAATAGATAAAACAATATATGGTTGAATTTATTTTTGACATATTACGATTCAGTCTTTTGGAATAGAGAATTTTTTATTTTATTTTATATGTTTTAGGATGGGTGAGGGTAGGATTGGGGTATATTTAATATCGATATGTTTTAACACGATAACAATAAATATTATATATTTTTTGTTTGTTTGGTTTTTTAATTATATATTACATATAATTAATTACGGATAAAACAATAACGGTGTTTAACAATAACCGATAATTAACATTTAAATATCTATTAACACACATACACACACACGATATCAGAGCTAATATATAAATTAAAGCTCTTGTAACATGTATAAACGATGCGATCAATATATACCTGCGCACAGCCAGTCAAATATATATAATAATATTATTATTATTATTGTTATAGGTATACCTATATTTAAAATAAATTTTATAAGAAGCGTAAAATACAACGTTATAGTTTCAAAAAATAAAAATTACGTCCCTTATTCCGCTCGTGTTGGTCCCAATATACATACATTTTTTTTTTTGTTTTTTTTGTTTTATCTTTTTTAGATTACATAGGTACGTGTATTAGGGTGAGCAAAATAAGACGACTATTTTTATTTTGTTCGAAAGGTTATTTCAAAAATTTGGTTTTTTATGATCAAATAAGAAGCCTCGAAAAATCTTAGCTATTAATTTTAATATTTTAGAAGACTGATCATCGCGGTTTTTTATTTCCTATTTAAATAATATGGGAAATGTTCTTGTGACATACTTCGATTTTTCTATCTTGAATAATAATCTACTTGGAAAGATTCTGCATAGTTAATTTTTTCCGAAATTGAACCCTTTAGAAAAAAGATCTCTTAGTCTTTTTCGATAAATCTAGTCGTTTTCAAGTTGGTTATTAATCGTAATTAATCGTGAATAACTTGGAAACCGTTAGATTAATCGAAAAATATCAAGAGAACTTTTTTGTAGAGGATTAAATTTTGAACAAAATTACTTATGTAGATTTTTTTTCAGTACATTAGTACTTGAGATATAAAAATCTAAGTGTGCTACAAGAATATTTCCCATGTTATTTAAATGGGAAATAGAAAATCGCGATGATCGAACTTTTTGATTTTTTTTTGAAAAAAATTAAGTAGTCAGTTTATTTGGCCCACCCTAATGTGTATGTATGTATACCTATAAGAATTCGGTTCTTAGAATTATAAATCATCTTTTAGTCAGTCAGGTAACTTCGTACATTTTTTTTTTTTGTTTATTCATAATCTATCTCAATTTCATTGGATAGGATATAATAATACTCAAAAAAATTGATTCGTTAACGTAATTAGAGAAAAAAAAAAATAGAAATAATTTAATTAAATTAATTTCATTAGGACTATCGCGCTCGGTTTATTAAATTTTTATTTTTTTTTCTTACTTCTTTTTATTTTATACAGAGCTTTTAATCATTATTGTCAAAATTCTGCAGTTATATTATATAGTATATATTTTTAAACGAGTCGCGTTTGTCCTATATTATTTATTATATATGTATATCAATAAACTACTAATACATCATATATTAATAACTAACGACGATGATTGTAGTGAGTAACAGGATTATACGCCATTTCACAAAAAAAGAATTAAAATAAATAAAAAAAATGAGATCTTATAAAAAAAAAAAAAAAAAAACTGTTTCAGATAAAAGTTACAGAATTTCTAAGGTGCAGATATTTGATATTGGTATATATATGTAGGTTTTGAATTTTTATTAAATTTTATGGGGTTTTTATGAAGTCACGTTCTGTTTTTTCTGAATTGCCATCCATATTTCTCAATAAAAAAATACAATATACTTTTGTAGAAATATATGTATTGTTTTTTTTTTCCAAAAAGTTCAATTTTTCATCCGTTATATTTTCGTTCAGGAAAATTATTATTATTATTATTATTATTATTATTATTTATTACAATAAAAAAATTAAAACCCCATAAGACCTTACGAAAATTAAAAATCCATAACATTATCAAATATCCCATATGAAATTCTATAACTTTTGTCTATAAATATATATATTTTTTTTCTTTACACGACCTCATCTTTTCGATTTATTTTATTTCCTTTTTTTAATTTTGAATACCCTGTACATGCAATCATCTTAGAATTAGATTCTCACATAGATTACATATATCTTTAATTACACACTTAAATACACAGAGAACATTTACCTGAAGGGATAATTTTTTTGCTATTTTTTTCGTTTATTTTTTTTTGTTCAACTACGTGTTTTAAATATTTTAGTATAAATTAAACTGTTTTTTTTTTTTTTTTTTTCATTTGTTTATTAATTTTTTCGTTTACTTTAGGATGATAATTAATCGCAATTTATAATCTGCGATTGACATTAATCCATAATCTAATCTATATAATTAAAGAACGTTTTTTTTTCTTTCTATATTTATTTCATTTATTTTCATTCTATATATTTAGATTTTTAGCAATAAATAAATAATAATTAATAAGTAAAAATAAAATTTACCTATGACTGGTTGCAAGTTGTGGGTGGAACCAAAGCTCTGCAACCACGAACTATCTGAGCCCGCCATCACTTGGAGTTTGGCTGTTCGGCAAGGATCTCTTCAGCGCGTAGTTTTATCTCCTTCCAAGAATTCTTGATGTCTGAACTCTCGCTGAATCGCGAACATATCGCAAATCTCAGAAAATATATATCATTTATTTTCGATGGTACAAGGTGGATGTTTCCAGCACCGTTTATACGCTTTAGGAAAGCCTCGTTAACGTCATTCGATGCCTGTTAATTAATTAATTAACTAATTAATACTCAAGAAAATAATTCAGACTAAAAAAAAACAAAAAAAAATCTCGGGAAAAATTTCAAAAAAAAGGACCACAAAAAAAGAAAACGATTCCAAAAATTTCACTGCCAAACTATAAGACTTAGAGAAATTTTTTCGAAGAATTTTTGGCACTTTGCGGTTAAATTTTTATTTATTTATTAATTTTTTTTGTATTTATTTTGAGACATTTTGGTCCATAAGAGAGGATTAAGCACCAGCCTGATGATATGAAGTAAGTCTTACCTTCAGCCTGAAGCAAACTAGTCCGAGAATAACATCGCCAACAATTTCAAATCGTGGATCGGATAGTACGAAGGCTTCAAATTCATGGGCTTGAGTTACGTGAGATCGAATGTATTTTTGAAGATTCTGTACGCCGTAGAGACGAAGAACAAACCAGAGTTTCAAAGCGCGGAATCTTCGGCCTAATGGGATTTGCCAGTGCTGTGAAAAAAAGCAAAAATAAAAAAAAAAATTAGATATTAAAATAAAAATTTGCGAAATAATTGTGGATTTAGAATTTCCAGAAGATGATTAAGAGACTACTTACTCGGTAATCAGGAAGTGATCCATGGGCGTCGTGCTTTAAGTAAAGAGGATCAACATTGAAAGCGTTTACAACGTAAGTAGGATCTTTTAGCCACATAGCAGAGCAATCGAAATTAACGAGCATCCATTTGTGTGGATTAAAATTGAATGAATCTGCTCTCTCAACGCCTTTCATTAGATAACGAAATTCTGGACATATGAAAGCGGATCCTGAAAATAGAAAAACGTTCGGAATAAATTTTCATATAATTCATTTCAATGATTCGAATTATATTTTCTAAAATTGTACCGATAGATCAAAAATCGAAGATCTATGAATATGATCAGGTCACTCACCTGCATATGCAGCGTCAACATGTAACCAGACGAGTTCCCGGGTTGTAACCGCGCCTATTTCATCCAGACGATCGAAAGCGCATGAGCAAGTAGTTCCTAGGGTAGCTACGACCTGGATTTATGAAAATTTTGTATGAAATTGAGATCGATTAGAGTAGTTTAAGGTACAAAAAAAAATTACGTGATAAAACGGCGTAGATTTTACTTTTTTCAATTTTTTTTTTGTTTTTTTTTCTTCATACTCACGTAGAATGGAATAAGTCCTTTTTCCTTATCCTCACGAATTGCATCAGCAACAGTGTCTCCTCTTAGTTTATACTTTTCGTCAACATCTAATAGCCGGAATTTAACTCCACCAAGAAGTCCAGCACGTTCGACCGAGCTGTGCGCTTGACCTTTGTAAAAAAAAGAAAAAAAAAAAAAAAAAAATGAATGAATGGCAGGTTGAAGTACCGAATTTTAATATTACCGACTTTCAGTGTTTGAAAAGAGTATTTTATATCGTTTAAAAAGGGGTTAAATCTCTAGTGAAATTACCTCAGCGTAGAATAAGAAAAAAAAAAAAAAAAACAAGCCCGAAAAAGTTTTTTGGAGTACTTTTCATCAAATAGAAAAAAAAAGGATGGGTTTGTCAGGCGAAAAGAAATTATAAAAAAGTAATGAAAAACCGAAAAAAAAGATCAGAATTGTAAATTTTACATAAAAAAATGCCCTGTATATTGACAAACAACAATTTTATACAGTGCGTTTAATCCTAAGTCGATCTCGGTACACTCACAATTTCTTATTGTCATTGGCAAGGATCGCCCTATATATTGACAAACAACAATTTTATACAGTGCATTCATTCTAATTCGATCTGAGTATATTTACAATTTTTTTGGTGTCATTGGCAAGGAATGCCCTATATATATGAAATTCTCAACTCGGAAGAATATATCCTTTCATTTAGAAAGGTAATACAGAGAAAAAATTATAGGTTTGTCAGTAAAACATCGAAAATCGATTCATTTCCGGTAGAACCGGAAGTTCAAATTGAACGAGACATGGAAATTTTTCATGCCCATCATTTGGTCGTAAAGTCCTGTGAATTTCAGATTTTTTCATCGACCCGTTTCCGAGATCACCGCGCGAGTTTGTCGAACAGGCCGACAGACAGACCGACATCTTTCCAAAAACCTTATTTTCGGATTCTAGAGGGTCGAAAACGTGAAGATTCGTTTAAATGAGCAAAAGTCACTTTTAGACGAAAACCAATACTTTTTTTATATCACCGTAGGTGATGAAAAGTAATAAGAATAGTGAAGTAAAATTTGAAATCCATGATATTCTCAATCATATTAATATTGACAAAACTAAAATACAGACACGTGATCGGGCTTTTGTCTGAAAGAATTCATCTCCATATATGGAACCATAGGCATCGAATACCATAAGTGTCACAATTGTCGTGATGTAGAGGGTGTTGTAGCACAGAGAAACTCGAGTGAAAATAGGGATGTGAGAGTATGGGGTGAAATTGAGTGGTTATTACGAGTTGCCATGGTAGCTGAGTGCTCGATGATAGAGTGCCGGGTAAAACCACCCTACCCCACTTCTCTCTCTCTCTCTCTCTCTCTCTCTCTCTCTTTCTCTCTCAGTCAGGTCGTTTCATCGTACCTTTACCATCACGTACACACAATCGCTATATGGTTGGGACGCTTACTTACTCACTTACACTTACTTTACGTCATCAAAGAACGACGGCTCTCAACGACGACGAACAATGAACCCGGTGAAATGATTTGATCGAATTATTACCCCAACAGATTCAAGAATACCGAGCGTTTAACTATTAAAAAATCGTAAATTATACAGAATAATAATAATAATAATATAATCGTGAAGACTGATCTAAAGATTTTCAAAAATAATTACATACAAAAATTAATCAAAAATAAATCTTAATTAAACTCACAGGATCCATACGCGACTAGTTTTCCGACAATCTCATTATCTGTCCACTCAGGGTGTTGCTCTTTCACTCGTTGGATCATTTTCGCTTTTGCTCCTAAAAGCGCTACCAGAGTTGCTTCACTTGCAGTACCCTGTAATTAATCGTACGTAGAATTATGAATAACTAAATTAGTTATTAATATATCGAATTAATATTATTTTTAATAAAAAAAAACAACAAAAAATTGAATCTAAAAATTATTACCTGAATTACACCACCTCCTTTTCCACCACTTGATGATAAAAACGCTGGTGGTAAATCGAGCATTTTTCCCAACCAGTCGAGCATTATTACTTCCAATTCGGTACAAGCTGGACTAGCGATCTGTGAAATGATTTAGTTAGTTTTTTTATTTTATTTGATTTATTTATTATTTTTCATTTATCAAAGTATGTAGTAATTTTTTTATTTTTTTATATCATTACCCATGTAAAACCTATGCAGGCTATTGCTCCGCTCAACATATCGGCTACAATCGCTGGATAAGATTGTGCCGTTGGAAAATAAGCATGAAATCTTGGACTGTGCCAGTGAGTAACCTACAGGGTTGATAAAAAAAATTTTAGAATTAAATATAGCTTTAAAAAAAAAAATCTTCAAACCCAGTAGAAACCTTAAAAAGATAGAAAATAATATCAGAAGATCAGCTCCTTACCCCAGGCATGATAACTCTTTCTATATCAGACATAACGTCTTGCCAATTTTCTGGTGATTGCGGTGCCTCAGTGGGCAGCAAAGGTTTCATATAACCGGGTTCTACCGTCGATAAAACCTGCCTGAAAAAATGGAAAATAAACGGAAGACATGTTAATCAAACGTATGATCTATAATAAGAGTTCTTTTCTTTTCTTTTCACCGATTTTTTCCCAAAGAACTATGACAAAAAAAATATATTTTCAGACCAATATCGTTATAAGAAAAAACTTAATTCGAAGAGTTATGATTTTTTTTGAGAATTTTTACTATTTCAGTGATGAGTAATAATTTTTTTTACATTATCATCGATAGATCAGCCACTTTTGAAGCTATCAGATTCACGTTTTGCATGCTGAAAGATCGGGATAAGATCTTTAGAATGAAACGTCTAAGATTCAATTTGCTGCTGTTTTATGGATTTTGATGCGACAAAGAGTGTTTTTTTTATTTTTTTTAATAATTGATCATTCGAAAACGTAAATTTTTAAAAAAGTCAAATTTTTACAAAAATTCATCGATTTCACGAGAAACATTGGGGTTCAAAAAAAAAGGTCACTATTTCGTAATTCGACACTAAAATTATTTACAAAATCTGATTATTTTATCCTTTCACTTTCTGCAATTGCTTAATAACAAATTATTTCGAGTATATGGTTAACAATGAATAAATATCGAGTGGTAATTGGAGCGTGTATTATACTGTATATCTATGACGACGGGTAACAGTTACAGATACAAATACAAGTACAAGTAAAGATACGCGAAAGTCAGTCTTAGTGTCGATCGCACGTTTCGATTCAAGGCTATATAAAGTTAATCGGAAATCTCCTTTCTCCAGTTCTCGAAACTCGGCACAAATCTTTTTTTTTTCGTTTTTTTTTTTTTTTTATTTAAAGACCCGAGCGTTTGGTCACCGCGTTGTCTTCTTCCATAATTTTTTATTTTCATTTTTATTATTATTTTTACCCCAAACTCACCTGTCTCTGATATTCTCCAAGTAATTTGTTATGAAGTTTGTCATCTCGGCTGCAAAATCTTTAAACCCATTTGGATCCATGGTTGAAGTTTTTTTGTGTTTTTTTTCTTTCTATTAAAAATATTATTACGGTTAAAAAATTGTTAAATAAAAAAATTCTATAATTCTTATCATTCCAAAAATTTTTCTATTATTTATAAACACGCTATAGTTTATCTTGAGGCTTATGACTTTGGAAGAGATATCAAAGAAGACGAACGTGTGGTGAGACTCGTCTCGTTTATTTAAACCACCTCTTTTAACAACTACGATAAATCCAATTGCTCAGTATATTAAATCATTGAGATAATCACGTTCTGTAATAGACGAGTATAAGTTGACACGTATTTAAATTTATTTTATTTTCAGGGACCAATGAACTTTTTTAATATAATAAATAATTCCATAATTTACTCTGCTGTTGCAGTTTATATTATAAACATTTTTATGATTAATTAAAATAGAATTTTAATCAGCTGTAAAGTAATTAATACGAGCATCGAAGGTCTTTAAGAATCGATGACGACAGTAACTGCAATTCAAATGAATTTACAATGAAAAATAACCAGTTACTGCAGTTCCCTGTAAAGACTGGGGATTTTTCGGAAGTAGATTCTCGGTAAAACAGACGTTTACGGTAATAATATTGGAACAGGTTGTCGAATGGGGAATCCCGTGCATTGACGTAAATTGATAATCTTAAGGCATGTATTATTTATATTACTTGGAAAATCGAAAATCTATTAAACGAAATGGTTCTTAGATGTTATGGAAAATAAATTTTCGTTTATAAATTAATAGAAAATGATAGAATTTTCGAAAATTTAATTAATTATTAATTAATTAAAGACAAACAGGTAAAATTTAAATCGTTAATTAGCTAAGTGTGGTCAGAAATTTTCACGACTTTAGCTTTCTAATGTAAAACCGTGGATACATATATTTATATTCTCGTTTTTTTTTTTTTTTTTTTTTGCCATTGCAACAATTTACTTCTCTCTGAAAGAAGTTACTCAACATCAGCTATTGCATAATCAAACAATGCACACACTTAGGACTTTATTAAGCGAGGACAAGAAAACTTGGGACTTAACTTAACGAATAAAAATTTTATAGAAGATTTTCAAAGCGTATTTTCAAGCAGAAAGTACGAGCTTTGTGTTACCATTGTAAAAATGAAAATTTAAACATTTTATTTCACGAAATTATATCAAGAAAGACAAAACTTTTAAAAATTTAGAAACACTGCAACGTGATTATAAAAACTTTTTACAAAATAATGGGATAAATAGTTTAAAAATAATTTAAATAAAGCTTTTTTTTTTTGGTTAAAAAATAATTCATTGACAATTTTTTGGTAACGTTATTTATAAAAAATTTTCCAAACGATTTAGTGAAACCGTAAGATACAATAATTTTAAAAAATTGACTATCTAGACTTAGGAAAAAAATGTTAAAAATTTTAGTGATAGACGATTAAAAGGGGGGTGAATTCTGCTTTAAAATCCTGTTTTTAGATAATTTTTACGATTTTTATTAACTGAGATATCGCGATTTTTGTCCGAGGTGATAAAAATCTGAAAACTTATCCTGAATTTTTTTTTTTTTTTTAAATACAAATATCTACATACCTGTGGGACAAATTTCTTAATACACTGGAATATCGGTGGACCGGATCGATTTGAACAGATGTACTATCTGTCTCGAAGCACGTTTCTTATTACTTTAAAAATCTCTTGATCGTGGGTGTTGGCTGAACGAGAGCCCGCGAGCAAGTGTCGCGAATTTATCGTACCGTGAGCTTTATGTATCCCCTCTACTACATTCTGACCTTTTGCATTCCCCTCTGCACCCGTATCTACCTATACAGCGAAAGATTTTCCTCAATAAATACCAGAAGTAAGAAAATTGTCAATAATTTAAACGATTTATTTACAAACTGTACTAAAAAAATGATACCAAAACTTTCTATCAATTTATAAAAAAAAAAAAAAATGATTCTCGAAGCTTTTTTTTTTCTTCAAATTCTTTGTGAAAGAATCAGAGAAATTTTTTCACAGTCTTATACATCTAAGACTTTATTTCAAATCCTATAAATCGCCTTCTGCAATATCGACGATGATTACCTTCGTCAAAAAGGGATATAGTTTTAACAGGATTTCTCTTTTTGTTATATCTCTTTTTCTTTCTTCTATATCCTCTTTTTCACCCACACCAATATGTCCATTTTATGATTTTACTCTATCGAATCGACCTCTGAAAGCAAAAAACTTGACAAGCGATCTCCTTCATTAATTTTTGTTATTTTTTAATTATTTTATTTTTATTAATGCGATTAGTTAGTCACTGCAAAAGGCCTTGACGATCCTTTCCTTATTTCCCTTTACCTTACCTAAGTAAATAGGATCTTTGAAATACGGTCTACAGTAAAAGATACTTGGCAAAATCTCGTTACTACTTCCATGGAAGGGATTTCTGAAGGATTCAACTAATCAAGTTAACGAACGTTTCCCCAACTTCCCAACTCCCATAGGACTTGAAATAACGACGTTAAACCAACTGCCAAGGCAAGGATCTTCAAACCCATGTAGTAGGTATGTAGTACATGAAGTGTTACAGTTGATTAATAATTACGAAAAAAAGAAATCGATTTAACGAAATCAATGCTTCTTTACTTCCATTAAAAATGACACATTTTTATTTAATTTTTTTTTTTTTTTATAGTTCTACTTTACATTCAGTAACAAGTTACCATGCAAGAGATAAGATCGAAATTGCGAAATTGTTGTGCAGTATAACATACATGACGCACATTTTTTTATCACCTTTAGAGTATACCTACACATAGAATATAAATAAGATGTAGTAGTGAATGTGGTATGATTAGACAAGATCTATTTAGCGACTTTCTGATCTTGGACACGACGTTTAATCGACCTTCGATATATAGGGCGTTCTAATAAGCAATTATAAATGTAGAAGACAATAAATCTGCATAAGATAACAAAGTAATTGATTTTATAAATTTTTTATCATATCTGTAAACAATTAATGAATAAATTAATATTCAATAATGTATGGTGGATAAAATTTTTAATTCAGCTTATTAACACATAGATTAGAAATAATATTAAAGATCGATTTTTTCTCAACTTAGATGGACTGTGAACGTTAATTTAAAAGCTAAACATATACATAATTAAATTTCAACATATAGAAAATTTCAGCATATAGAAACGTTGTTCGATATAAATTTGTTATATAAAATCTAAAGTTAATATTGTAAAGATATGAAATGAATCAATTAGATCCCTATTCAAAAGGGAGTATAGCCCAATTAGGTATTCAAGTGAAACTTGGATAACCCTTGAAAAGGGTAGGTGGAAGTACATGGATCAAGGACTATGAAGTGTTGATTGATAAGAATAGGAGTGGGAAAGAATATAAAAAAATTAAAGAAACAAATTCGTTTATAGAAATAAAACAATGAAAAAATAAATAAAACGACTAAAGAATTTTCTATTTTGAATAATATACACGGTTATAAAATCCAGTTTGACTTAGATATGTTTAGCCATATAAGTAATGCGTAACCTTGACTCACAATGAGGTCAATAGAGAATATATTATCACCGTAAACCTTTCATTTTTTTTATTTTTTTTTTTTATTTTGTAATTATCTACGATCACATCTGCGATTTTCTGTCCCATTCACATTTATTTCAAGTCTCGATTATACTGCCCACAACCTGTGTCGTACATATCTTGATAATTTTTGCAATTCTATATTCAGCATTTATGCAACTAAAATTTCTTTCTTATTTTTTTTTTACTTTTTTTTTTTTATTATACATTAAACCCGCAGGTTTTTCCTGCTGTTAGTGCAACAAGTAAGAATAACCGGATTCTATACCCGGAGGGTATTCCCGAAATTTTTTGTATATCTTCTTTCCTTATGATGAAGAATTGCAACTGTTTAAAAATCTCCACATTATATAAATTTAATACAATAAATTAATCTAAGTTGTTATAAATTCGTCAAGGTGTGATTTGACACACGGTTTTATTAATATTAATATTCTATTTCATTATACTAAAACCATAAGATATGAACGAACAGTGTTGAAACAATAATTCCTTTCTCAGGGTTCCTAAACTCTTATAAAAAGAAAATAAAAAATATAAATCCAGTAACTGTCGTTTTTCACCATTCTTTTTAAGAATAAAGAAAAGATTCTCCCCCTCCCCCCATTCTATTTCACCGACTTTGGTTCAAGTAGATGTGGTAGAGTGAGTTCTGAGTATAGAATTGCTTAGGGCATTGGGAGGCTTGAGGGTGGTTTAGTCCTGGAAAAGTCTCTGTGCCGTCTCCATGACTACCTACGACAGAAGAGAAATTTCTCTTTTCCTCTTTACTTCTCTCTTTATAAAGGATAATCGGGGACTCCGATTCGTAGCACTTTATTTTTACTTTATATACATAAGAATTCCAATGGGGATTCACAATCTTTATTTTAACATCTATAGGTATCGTTGAATTGTTCTTAACATAAAGCAAAATAATATCTTTTTATAATACTCAATCGTTTAAAATCAATCCATTAATCATCAATGCTTAATCCATCAATTATCAAACCTTTTTTAATGATTATCATGATATATATTAGACCGTTTCAAAAAAATCGACTATTTTTCATTTTCAAAGAGTAACTCAAAAATATTGTTCCAAATGACGAAAAAAAAATGCTGTCAAAGTTTGAACTCTTAATATTAATATTAAGAGGTGCCGCATCGCGATTTTCTATTTCCAATCTAATAATAACATGGGGAAATTTTTTTTTAAACTTTGGAATTCTATAACTCGTCAACGCATTAGTGTACTGATAAGATCAGAACATATTTTTGTAGTGAATTGAACGCTCTAAAAAAAAGGTCTCTTGTTCTTTTTCGATAAATCTAGCTATTTCCAAGTTGGTGTATTGGTTATTAATGGTAATTAATCATGACGAACTTGGAAACAGTTGGATTCATCGAAAAAGACCAAGAGACCTTTTTTGTAGAGCGTACAATTTTGAACAACAGCATTCATGCAGAATCTTTCTAAGTAGATTAATTTTCAAGATATAAAAATCGACGAGTTCCACAAGACCACTTCCCATGTTATTTAAATGGGAAATAGAAAATCGCGATGAGGCACCTCTTAATATTATTATTAAGAGCTCAAACTTTGACAACATTTTTTTTCATCATTTGGAACAATATTTTTGACTAACTCTTTGAAAATGAAAAATAATCGATTTTTTTGAAACGGTCTAATATATATATTTTACGATGTGACTGAAATTCAGTCTTCTATGTATAATACGTACAATACATCGCGGTTTGTCATTACCAGACTTCAACTCAACCCCTAGTACAGATTTGCTGGTTAATTTCCTGCTCCTTTATGGTCTGCTGATTCCTTTCTGTAAACCGAACAGTACTTCAAGTTAGAATTATACTGTTCTTGAATAATCTGCATTAGAAGATCACAGACTTGTCAAGTCATTGACTAAGTCATGGAGAGTCAAAAGCAACTGTACATAGATCAAAAGCTTCACAATCCAATGTTCTAAAATTGTTAAAAAAAACGCAAGAAAAGTAACCTTGGGAAATCACTCCACCTCCAGTTTCTATAAAACGATGCCATTTCCGTTCCAAGTTTTTTCTTTTTTTTTTTTAAGCTAGTGTTTGTATCTTATACCACACCTCATCGGGAAATGTAATGCATTATGTATCGCGGTCAGATAAGGTTCTTTTCTACCTTTTCTAAAACCACATTTTATCGCTCGGAAGGGTGAGAATGAACGATTGTAGTAAGTCCAGTTTGGTAGGAATAAGAAATGCTAAAGAATTCTCAACCTTTATTTTGCACTCTTACTACAATACCCTTTCAGGTATACGATTGTGGTCAAGTGTTTTATGTGTTTCGTTATTAAGGTGAAAATGTGAGAAAGAAATTTTTATCGATGAAATAATTAGCTCCAAACCAACCCCTAGTCACTTAGTACCAACGTGGAAAACAACACTCGACAATAAACAAGGAAATTCCATTAGCTATTTGACTGACAATTAACCTGCTACACATTTCTACATCCTTAAAGTACGAACCACTTCTTTTTCATTCAATTTATCAAGTTTTGGTTTTAGGGAGGAAAGACTGTAACAAAAATCTTCGACGATTTATACAGTATTAATAAAACTAGGCTACTGTATTTAAAATCTGAATATATTTAGGAGTACTTTAAAAAAGAGTTTAGTTTTGTTAATTTCATCCCAATGTATATATATATATATATTAGAATCGTGATAACAATTGATGGTCAAGAAATGAACGTTCAGTATTAAAAACGTAGATTGTTTAGCAGTTATGTCCTCCCTTAAAATTTACGTCATAGTTTTTCAAATTTCGCGTGGGGTTATTTTTCTGTTTAATGAATAGTACCCCAGAAATTTTACGGATCAGTTAGAGTCCAGCTGATTGAATAAAGTCCAATTAACGAAAGTTTTCAAATAATCAATTGCGAATATATCGAAGCAAAAAAAGTGCCTTGATTATAATGGACTCTGTAAAAGAGGCTTTTGAGTTGGTAAATCCTCACTGGATAGCTGTGGTTGGTACCGGAATGTATACCCATATTCGACAAATATGTGTTATCGGTCTTTGTACAGACGAAGAAAATGCCCCGTTCGATCCCTCCTACGCTTCGATATTGTTCATATTTTCGGTACTATGCCTTGTCGCAGAATACAAACTTTGGCCTAGGTCTTTGAAGGAACCACCATACCAACTTATGTTCGTCTACGAGGTGAGAATCCAAAAACGAAAAAAAAAAACATAATTCCACATCTATAAGTGCGATGGCCAGATCCAATAAATTACATTCATTAAAATGATCGTAGATGCTGGTTTCTGCATTGATAACAAATCTGGCAACTCGTGCCGTCTGGATACCCCTCGTTCATGTTATTTGCTGCTTAACTCAAGAGTCCAGTAAATGGGTGAGTATTTAAAAATTTATTTAGAGTGTCAAATTTAATGACGAATAAATAAAAATAAATTTCGTTTTATCAGTTATTGTGGTTCAACTCGTACGTTGGTATGGGTCGTTATTCTTTCCTGGCAAACTGGGCTTACTACATGGCAAAGGACTCCGCAGTATTTCACATGACATTTTGCATGGCAATTTTGTCTTTCGTTTGGATGCTTGATGCCACTGAGTCTTTGGACGGGATCCTCGAGGCTTGGTCCAAATAGCAATAACTGCTTTAAGCTAACCCATGACCTCTTCGCTTCACTAGATACTCATCATTTTCTTGGATTATATAGTTTTTATTCATCACTTTATTTGATGAATTGATCAGTGCTGTAAGAACTTTTCCAACAACGAGAAGAATCGGTTTTTGAAAATTTTTTAGTCCATTGGATCCAGGAAGCGATGAGTTAGTCGATGGTTAGCAGTTTCCAGAAAGGCTACAACGCTTATTTAAATTTATCGTGATTGTCTTTTATGAAGATTTTGAAATTGTTATATTAAACCATGTTGTATACTGTTGTATGTACATGGTGTATTTAATTGTCGGAATAAAACGTGTAATTTTAGAACAAGATTTGGTTCTTATTGTTTTATAATTTATTTCATCACCTATTCACACTGAAGTATCACTTCAATAAAGATAATTGGCAATTTAGTTCGTGGGACGTAGCAGTCGTTGAAAAAAAAAAAACTGAAAAACATCATCAAATTTCAATTCGTTTAGTATCGTGATGAACACAGCGATATTATAATTCCATTATAAAGTTAAAGGGATGGTTTATGGGGTAAAAATTATGATTTTTTTACGTTCAAACTCGTCAGTATGAACCCTTAAAGAAGATTTTTAAATTGTACAAAACAATGGCTACTCTTCTCTCAACGATATGGGCTCTGTTATTAAACACAATTGGAGTAACGATATTTCAAACCTGCTTTGCAAATTCTATGGAAGATGATGACGGTGAACCACTATTATCAGGACCTCCAGTCACGGCTTTTATATTTGCAGCCGGCGTCTACACGGTCATAATAAAGTTCAATCTGTTTCCCCAGTCATTCAAAAAACCGAAACCTATGGTGTTGTTTTTTTACGAGGTAATAGTTGGCTGAATTTTATTAAAAAATTAAATAAATAAGGAGTGTATAGATTTTTTTTTCGACCATTTTTATCCGTCATTTCAGTTTTTGGTCACTGCCTTTCTACTGGAATTTTCAATAGCTTGTATATGGACACCAGTCGATATCCTGATCCTTACAACAATACCAAAGACATTGTGCAAGGTTTATATACATTTATAATTATCGTTGATGGAATATAAGTAAGTTTCCAATTTATTTCTTCCTAATTTGGTATTAATTTACATCAAATATTTCCTCACCGATTATCTGTTTTTTTTTTTTTTTTTGGATTTTTTTCAGCTACTTTCTATCGCTGGATTTAATGACTGGGGTGATATCATCATGAACAACAAATCCTCCATGGCTTTGATCAGCTATGTAGTTGCAATCACGTTCTTCTTCATCACTCTTCACGTCACTAGATCAGTAGACTTTACTATTTTCACGTAAGCTTCATTCTTCATTTGCTTCTTCTTCGTCTTCTTCATTTTCTTCCTTAGATCCACCAATCCAAAGGGCCTAATGTATTAATCTCCTTCTCCTCTTTCCCTCACAAAAAAAAAAAAAAAAAAATAGGGAATGCGGTTCCTCAGAGTTCGTGAAGCACATGAAGAGCCAGTTGACATCAAGATTACAAAGTGAATTGCCTGCAGGTAAAAGACTACGATGTAACAGAAAGGGTTGTCGATGTAGATCAAACTGTGTACGCTGTAGGAGTCGAACTCGGAATACCCGAAGAAACTAAACGAATTTCGAATAGATTCTTGAATTAAAAATAATAATTAAGGTAGTCTTGATTAACATTTTAATTAAAATTATATTATAACTGTAATGTGTAATGTGATTAATTTTTTCTGTTTGTTTTTTAAATATATGGCGGGTATACTTTTATTTATTCTATATACATCTTTACTTTAATATCTGTAAAATGAATAATATCTATATATGTATATAATACAAAGAAAGTATAATAGAGGATGAATACAGAGTGTCTAATTTTGCATTTTTTTTAAATGTAGAAATAAAAATATGTAACAAAAACGAAAAAAAAAGATACAATTCTAAAGAAATAAAAATGGAAAAGGAAATATTGAATTTTTAATGAAGTATAAAGAAGTTTTTTTTTTTTTTGTTGTTTTGTTTCGTATTCATACTCGTTTATTAACACGTCTTAGATACACTTTGCTATTTTACTTATCGCACAACCCTCGTTACCTTAGCACATATGACTCTTTACGACGAGATTCGACAATTCACAACCTTAGTTATTATAGTTACAGAGATATAACATATCATTATCATCGATACCCATTTAGCAATGATTGTATACATTTATTGTATGTATGTGTATTGTATTTGTATGTATAACGATTAGTTACAATTATAAATATCGCTGTATGGGTAAAGAGAGGCAGAATTATTAATACAACTGCAGCGTAGTGTACTAGAGAAAGAAAAAAGTAAAAAAAAAAAATAGAAAAAAAAAAAAAAACAGGAAACCAATAAAAATTTACAAAATATTTACAAAATGAATGATATAAAAAACAAAAAAGAAAGTAAAAGAAAATTAATAAAAAATGTATAAAAGAAAATAATAACATACGTATATTTGTACAAGATTATCGAAAAAAAAAATATATATATATATAACAATTGTTCATATATCATATCGTATCGTATCGTATCGTATTTTATTTTATTTTATTTATCTACACCGTATAGTTATTATACTAACGCATTTATTTTATTGATTTATTTATTATTTAACATATATACCAAATGAGTATTCTTGGGTAACGACGAGTCATACATGTAGTATATTAAAAGTCTACGAAGGTGGCTTTAACAGGAAGTTTTAAAAAAAGATATACTATATATATATAGTATAAAGAAAAATTATATTTTTTAAATAATAAAATACACAAGTATATTTATAATTGCTATTTATGTGATGTAAAAATCGAGTATAACGAAAGAATTGATGATAAAAAAAACAAAAAAAAAAAAAAAATAATCATAAATAATAATAAAATCAATTAAAATAGAATAAAATAAACTAAAACAAAACAAAACAAAATAGACGGATTATTAATGGTTTTTTCTTTTTTTTTTTTTTTGTTGCAATTAATATTGAATACAAGATTTTCTGCAATCAGACAAAATTCTCACTTTATAACCACGTACATTTAGAAATTAGAATGACATTACAGTTAGATAAAAAGTTTTTTTTTTTTTTGTCATTTATACATTCGTCATTATCTATTGTATATTCTCATTTTAGCTGCCTTATTAATAATTAAAAATTAAACTAAATACGTTTTATTATTATTATTATTATTATTATTTTGTTTGTCTGTTTCTTTCTTTCTTTGTAGTTTTTTTTTTTTTTTTTCATTTTTCATTTTTCATTTTTCATTTTTTTTTTTTTTTATTTTATACAAAAATTATTGTGTATACGCTGTGCTCTGTCTGGTTTTTTATTTCTTTTTAATTTTTTTTCGTTTTCTCTTTTTCTCTTTAATGTAATATGTATTTACACCTGCCATATTATTATTATTATTATATTGTATTTTTATTTGTATTTGTAATTGTAATTGTATTGAATTTTTCGCATCTACATAGTATACATAATTATACCTATTATAGAGAGTGTGAGAGATCCTTGAGCTAAATTTCATCACCTATTCCTAAATAATTATACAAACACTGTAAATTTATTTATATTATAATAATAATAATAATTATAATGATAATAATAATAATAACAATAAGAATAAAATGTTGCGTTCACATTAATTTATGTTTATACCGTGAGCGTCAGGTGAACCGGGTCAGTGAAACGACGATGGCGCTAGCTTTCTTGAAATTTATAAGGGGAACTAACTCACATCCCGAAAATATCCCTAGGCCTTTCGAAGCGTAGATGCGGACCGCCATTAAATATGTTAGACAGCTATCGAAATGTTTTTCGAGGTTATGTTTCACAGGTCACAAAGATTTGCAGTAGAATTTTTAGAATTTCCAGACATGTGTTTACAATAACTAACGATTAACCAAAACGCTGTAGTTCGATGATCTATTGTCTTGATCTAAAACATTCATAACGTATTTTCACTATCTCGTGTACAACTCTACAATACTCTATAACCCTAAAAACACTCCTGATATCTGTCAACCAAATACAATGGCCGCCTCCACGGACCATGCAGTAAACATATGAAATCGCAACTGAACTAGGGATATTCTTGGTGTATTGGCTCTCCCTTTAAATTTCAAGAAAACTAGCGCCATCGTCGTTTCACTGACCCGGTTCACCAGACGCTCACGGTATATTATAGTAATTTTATATTATAATACCTATACAAAATTTTTGCTTTCTTTTCTTTCATTTTGTTTAATTTTTTTTTTTTTTCTTTGTTTTCTCGTTTCTTTTCATTTTTATGTATAATTATTATTACAATACGTTTATTACACGATCATTTATGTGTTACTTATTTTATTATTTTATTTATTTTTTGCTTTTTCTGTTTCCTAATAAAAAGATACACGATTACACATTCCCTAAATATATTAACATACAACCGATTTATTCATTTTATCCCCCCCCCCCTCCCCCACCCCTGTTTTATTTTTTTATTTGTTTTTTTCTTGTTCCGTTTGTATTTTAAAATGTAATTAGAATAATACTTTAGCCGTTATTTTTATTTTTTAAAATTTTGCTCGATACTCGAATATGTTTTTTTGTTTTTTCTTATCCAATTTCATTTTATTTCATCATTTAGATAAAAACGAAAATAAAAATAATAACAAAGATCTGTATATCGACTAAATCCAACGATGAATATATTCATCTACGGCGTGTAAAAAGTAGAAAAGAAACAAAAAAGTAAAAATAAAAAAAAACAACCAATTCAAAATCTCAGATGTAAAAGATAAAATCATAGCAAGAAATAAAGTAAATGAAATTTGTAAGATTAGTATAAAATTGATATACCATACCATACCATACCATACCATGCCATTTACACACATACATACATATCTTCTTTTCTATAAAATACTTTTAATCGTTAATACAATTTAGCGATTAATACATTTCTTTTAATTCTTTTTCTTCTTCTTTTTCATTTTTATATACAAACTTACAGTCTCCTCGCTTTAAACGGCATGATAATTCAAAGAAAAATAATAATAATACATATATTATCTATACTGAAAGAATATCACTACTTGCTATATCTACGTTAAAAAGTTGTCCCAAGTAAATAATTACCCACGAACAATAATATGTATGTAGTCTATCTATCCCTCCCTATAGGAGGCATTTCGGAATATTAAATATAGGAATGTGAGAAAAATTTTCCATTAGATAGAAGAAAAAAAAAAAAAAATTAATAATTGGCAAAAGCCGTAACAAAAATTGTGACCTAAATTAAATTGTTAAGAAACCAACAAAAGTCGCTTAAAAATTAAAAGCTCTAAGACAATAGGTATGCGCAATATTGTTGTATAATTGCCAAAAAAAAAATAAAAAAATAATAATAATAATAATATTAAAGATTCCTAATACCGCGAAATGAGAAATAAAAACTTCATTACCGCTAAAACAAAAAATAAAACTTTATATTTTTTTATTATGACCATTAATTTGCTAATCATTAATCCAACGATCCACAAACGTTGTAAAAATTGAATACCGAGATGAGAATTAATAAAAAAATCGAGTGGATTTCAGTCATATTCATTTAAAAAAGAAAATTTATTAATCATAGTCTGATAAAGTATAAATATCAAACTTCTATTCAAAAAAGAAAAAAGGAAGAAAACAAATTCGGATTAAAAATAAGTCTGTCTTTGAACAATAATGTTTCACCAATAATCTGTATAGATTTTTTTAAAGCTTATAATCAAATTAACTAAAAAAAATAAAAAATGAAAAATAAAAAATAATAATAATATTATCTTATAACAGATTCCCAAAATAGTTTTTACCCGTCCCGAGCGGTTCTCGATCTAAATATAATAATTTAAAAAACAAAAAACAAAAAAGGGGTACCTATACCGTGAGCGTCAGGTGAACCGGGTCAGTGAAACGACGATGGCGCTAGCTTTCTTGAAATTTATAAGGGGAACTAACTCACATCCCGAAAATATCCCTAGGCCTTTCGAAGCGTAGATGCGGACCGCCATTAAATATGTTAGACAGCTATCGAAATGTTTTTCGAGGTTATGTTTCACAGGTCACAAAGATTTGCAGTAGAATTTTTAGAATTTCCAGACATGTGTTTACAATAACTAACGATTAACCAAAACGCTGTAGTTCGATGATCTATTGTCTTGATCTAAAACATTCATAACGTATTTTCACTATCTCGTGTACAACTCTACAATACTCTATAACCCTAAAAACACTCCTGATATCTGTCAACCAAATACAATGGCCGCCTCCACGGACCATGCAGTAAACATATGAAATCGCAACTGAACTAGGGATATTCTTGGTGTATTGGCTCTCCCTTTAAATTTCAAGAAAACTAGCGCCATCGTCGTTTCACTGACCCGGTTCACCAGACGCTCACGGTATATAAATTGTAAATTCTCAAACTAATGATAATAATAATAAAATTTTAGAATCAAATTTGAGGACATAAACTTTCCTCCATTCTCTTATATAATGAGTATTTTTTTCGTTTGCTACCATAGTATGTATTTTAAAATAAAAACCATACACCTATTTGAAGAAAAAAAAAAAAAACCTGTGTCAAATCAATCAACAATTGTCATAAATACTAATAATAATACATAAAAGATAAGGACGCAATGATCAAAAAAGATAAAGAGAGACAATTAATTAATTCATTGATTAATTAATTAATCAAAAGACGGATTCACGGTTTAAAAATATATCTAAAAGCAACTTAATTTGGAGCATGGCTATTCCTACGCCTCAAAAACGCCCTTCCATTAACAGGATGAACACGAGCTAACAAAATAAGTGAACTTCCCAAAGCAAGTTTAACCGGAGCTTGCCTACCCCCTGGTAATCTAATAAAAACAGTTGCTACAGCAGCAACACCATCATCAGTCGGTTCAACTGCAACTGGTCTAACGTCGCTATGAAAATTCATTTGTTTATTTCGCCTTCCTTTCCTAAGCGGAGAACTAGGACTAAACCCATTTCCATCTCTATCGTATAAAATAGTAGCCGAAGCAAAAGGTCTTTTAGCCATATGTAGCATTTCAACAACGTGTCGTCTTCTAGCACGTCTAATATCAGCAGCCTGTTTTGTTTTCCAAGCGACTACGCATGCGGCAAGAAATAGAAAAAAGCATGAAAAAAATACCGAAAAAAAAACAAATAAATCAATATGAAGTTGATCCTGTCGGAAAAATATCATTCCATAAGCCGCTCTCCCGTTTAACTCTGGACTTGGTGAATCTATGGCTCTTAAAGCGATGTGAAATTTAGTCTGACCAAGCTCGTGTTTGTCTTGAGGTAATGTCAGTACTAGTCTGTTTGTAAGATTCCTTATTACTAAAAAGGTATTCCTCTGTTCTATGGTCACAAATGTTGCTAAACCCTCTGCGTAACGTTCTATAACAACATACTGTGCTCCCGAAGTCCAACTGCTTTCTGTTGTTGTTGTTGTTGTGCCATTAGACTGTGAAACTGATGATTCTTGAGCGTGAAATTCTACTTTACGCATTTTATTGTGAGGATGATTCTCCAGCCAATCATCATGGTAGTCGCTACGCCATTTAAAACGCTTATCTAATTCAACCTAACGGGTTTAACGATGAAGATTAATCTTTTGTTTTATATATTATTAATTAATTAATGCATGAAATGTTATTTTTTCTTAACGATATAATGAAAAAATAGTTCAGAATTAAGCTGATATTGATCTCGCTGAATCTCAAGTTTAAAAAAAATTTAAAACTCACGTCTTGATATCCTGTAGAGCTGTTTAAACTGACTACAAATGAGTCGTCCCTTGGGCTAAGGAAAAGGTCTAAAGCTCCCTGTGTGACGTCGACCATAACTCTAATATCAACGTTCATAAATCTCGGTTGAACCATATAGAAAACAGTTTGTCCTGGGTTGAGTGGTTTTGGTTTAACTTTGCACTCGTCTGAAATAACGTTCCAAAGAGGAAAAAAAAAATAATAATAATTTATCGAAAAAGTTCTTGACTATACTTGGCTTAATTTAATTTAATTTAATTCAATTGAATTCAATTTTAATTTTATTCTATTTCATTTTATATCAATGTTATTTTCAATATAAATTCAATTCAATGGAGGTATAAAAGAAATGAGTACAAACAGTCGTACAAACCATGTGATCCTCCGGACATAAAAGCATGGTGCAAATCAACAAGAACAATTCTTTTATGAAAACATATACCTCCTTATCAGATATTGTTTTTAAATAAATAAATAATTGAATAATTATGAATTATGAACGAGACAGAGCATTACACGACAGTGAATAAATATTAAATTAATTGATCATAAAAAAAAAGACAAAAATCAGTCATTAGATAATATTTCGAATGAATATATTAAGTTCGAAGATAGTAAGCTTAATTCTTATTATTTATTTGTTATTTTTTTTTTGTTTCATCAATAAAAATAAATACTCTTTTTAAAAATTTTTCCAGGCATTGAAACTCACCTATAAATTTCGAATCGAAACACATTTTGTTGTCAACTGTAACTGTTTTGTAACATTGATGTCCCATCGTCGGTGTACCAGCATAATTTTCTCTACATTTACTGCATTGTACCATCCAACAAGGTGCTGCGCCAGTATTAGCACCTTTTATTGGACCGCTTAGACAGTTTGGTTCGCTTTCAGTGTTGTTACCACAATTACATTTTTCTCCCGTAACAGAATCACAAGTATCCCCATGACCGTGGCATTCGCATCTGTTTAATAAAAAAAAAAAAAAAAACAAAGTTGCTTTCGTTTAAACTTAATAGATCAATTTAAACCTGTTCAATTTAATTAGATATTACCCAATTTTCTATCATCAATAAAAAAAATTTCACAATTAACATACTCACGGTCTACAAACATCCCTGAGATCCTCAGTCCCTCTAAAATGTCCATGATTACACTGTTCGCATTTCTCACCTCTAGTATTATTCTTACATTCGACGCATCTTGCTTCAGCAATTGGTCCTTCAACTAATTCTTCGGTAAGCATTTCAGGAGACATTTTTTCAATTACTGTTGAATCCTATTTGTACAAAAAAAAAAAATTATTAACATTTGTTTATAAACATTAATTCTTTTCTTTTCTTCTTTTTTATTTTTACTTTATTTACTCACAATAACGGTCATGCTTTCGTTTATACAGACGTGTGTATGTCCGCTACAGTATTCAAGACAAGGTTCGCATTTTCCATTATTAGCAGGATTCCCTACAAACAAAGGTAAACATTTTTGACACTGAGGTCCCATAGTGTTATTATGGCACTTTAAACAGACATCGAGTCTGTCTGGTCCTGCACAGTTACTGTGTCCATTGCATTGGCATTGTATAGAGCAATTAGCTCCTACATATCCAAAATCGCATCTGCATACATCAGGTTCAACACAAGTACCTCTGACACAGCCTTGAGAGCAAACAGGTACACAGATATTTCTGTAATTAATATAAAATAAAATAAATAAATAAATAACTCTTTCTACACCAAATAAATAATAAACGAAAAAACAATACATACTTTTCTCTTTTGTATCCAGAACCGCAATCACATTTAAAACCCTCGTCCATATCCATGCACTGTTCGCTGTGTAATGAGCAAGTATGATGACCATTAGTGCATTCATTTTCAGGTGGACATCTAACATAATGCCATGAAAATGATGGAGTAAGAATTGCGGATGATAAGCCAATCGTCAAGTTATCAGATCCTTCTAGAATAGTGTCTGCTAGTATTTGAATAGCGGGTGTAGTAGCTACGTAAATAAAAAAAAGAAGATAAATGTTTTATTTATTAAATTACTTTTCAATATTAACACTCAAATGATAAATATTATTCCCTTACATGTCTCGATGGGTGGGTAAAGCTGGTAATACAACATCTTGCATGTGCCACCTGCAGGATGATCGGTAGGTGGTTCGAGAGATCCTTCGGTACAAATTCCCTGGCCAGTAATGTTTTCAATGTCCAAAGAACACCATCCGCAATGAGCATGTTTAAGACAAGTACTACACTGTTTAAATGTTGCACAAGGTTCAGGACAATGATCAAAATCAGCACCTCGAAGAACAAGACCGCATACGCCACCAGCACAATAGAGAGGCTGATACGAAGGAGATATACACTGAAAGAGAGAAATAAATTAATCCAATTGTACCCTGGTTAAATTTCTTAACTTCAGCTTTTTAATCTTTGAAAAAAGATTTTAAACTGGACATTTATCAATTTCTTTAAATATTTCAAATACTTCGTTCAGCTGCGTAGACCATCTACATTCGCTCCATCCGCCTTCAGCTCCCGTCCCTTTAAGACAACTTCCGCAATCTTTATGTTCACCGCATCTACTGTTACATTGAGCCTGTGGAGTGTTTCTCATCTTTATACTAGAACGATCAAAAATTTCTTCGGGAACACAGTTCCAATCGTAAAGTGGTTCGCCAGTAACTTTAAGTCCAGTTGCAGCTGTAAAATAAGAAAATATATCAATAATTATAATATAATTTACAATTATTTTCAATATATTATCAATACTAACAAGTCTTCAGAACTTGTCTAGTCCAAGAACAATTCCCCAGACTTTTACACTTCTCGCAATCGCTGGCAGGGCAAAGACGTTCCTTGCATTGATTAACATCGCTTACGGAATTCTGTCTTCCGTCGCATTTATTCTGTTCTCCGCAGTCTTTACCGGAAGGAATACACTTGCCAGGCACACAGCCTGTACACCATTTGCAAACAGGTTCATCATCCTTGAAGTAAGGCCATTGAGCAAGACATTCTGTACATGTTTTAAAGTTAACACATTTCCTAGCAGCCATCCAATCAGCGTTACAAACTATACCGTTTGACCTTTGTGCCTGAGTAACGTTTACGTCGCATCTGAACAAAGTAAAGATCATAAATTTTCCCGTAAAAAATCCAAATTACATAATAGCCGATAAACATTTCTATAAACAAACCTGTCTTCTTTGTTGTCTAAATTCTCATTAGAAAAACAATACATTGCATTCTCTCCCGACAATGTAGTTACCGAACAAAATGAACATCCAAAATATTTTCTACAAGTAGCTTTGTCTGTCCAAAGACTGCACAGATCTTCTGGTATGTTAATAAGCGTAACATGACTTTTTATCCCTCCATCGAATCCCCCGACGACATAAATAGCGTTAGTTTCCGGATCTGCATGAGTCATAGCATGAGCATAAGCTGGAGGAGGTGCAGCACCGATGATTTCCATATCTTTAGTAATAAGTCTGATCCATAAATTACAAGAATATTGATAAGCTATGAGAGAGTCAGTTGTATTTCTGGGATATTGTCTGCCTCCAAATATCACCATATATTCATCTGTTGTTACAGCAGAATGAAGGAAACGAGCTTGAGGCTGAAAGTTAAAGAAAAGAATATAGGTACCTATATTCGGACTTAAATTTTGAGACAAAAATATACGACTTACCAGACTGCTTCCATCTGTAAAATCGTCATCGAAAGGTGGAAGTACGGACCAAACTCTAGTCTTGTAATTCAAAGCGAATAATTTGTTGGATATGAAAGTTCTGTTCATTGAATAAGTGTATCCACCGAATACGTAAAAACTTTCAGATTTTGAATGATATACTGTCGAATGACCGTATACTCCTAAAGGTCCATTTCCAGTTGTATTAATAGTGTCCCAGTTATCAGTTTCCAGATTAAATTCCCATACTATTTCAAGATATCCATATTTAGGACTGAATCCACCGATGAGAATAAGGCTTTCAGATTCGCCGTCTCTTCTGAGTGTTAAAGTGTGTCCAGCCAAAGGAGGAGGTTCCTTTTTATCAATATCCTGTTTAATATGACTCCACCTTTGATTTTGTAGACTAAATTTCCAAAAATCGTCTAAAGTGTTATTAGAAAGTCCCTGAATGCCTTCTTCCTTCATGGAGAGACCTCCGTAAACATAAATCTGTTGTCTACTATGTACAATCTCAGCTGCGTGAAAGTATCTTCCTTGTGGCATAGAAGCCTCAGATGTTGACTCGACTGTAACTGGCATCCAAGTGTTGTTCTTAGTATCAAATAATCTGATATCATTCAATGGTCCATGACTCAAAGAATACCCTCCGAACATCCACAAACTGCCTCTTCTATCTGCAACTAAACTGTGCCCAAATCTAGGTAAAGTTTTTCTAAGATGATCAAGATTGTCTGCTAAATATTCAGAGTTAAATAACTCTGTAAATACTAGTTGATTTTCTTTTATTTTAACAGAACAATCCCTGCCTCCGTATCCCTGAGTACAAACGCAATGTCCATATCCTTTGTCGCATATACCCTGTTTCTTTGAAGCTGTACAATTTTTTGGGCAAAGTTCAACGTCGCAATTAATACCGACAAATCCTGTTTTACAAAGGCAATTACCGTTTCTGCATTCTCTGTTATCAGGACAATTGTTGCATGTCATAACAACGTAGCTAGCGTTAAATCCCTCAACCTCATCAAGTTGTTTATAATGAACTGTGAGAAATCCTGACTTAGCTTCGACAGTAACAGGATAATTAGTGCTCTCTGTACAATAAACGCCTAAAAGTTGGCTCTGATGACTAGTAGTTGATGATACAAAGTCAGGTAATCCGTCATAAACATAAACGCTATTTTCCTGACAGCTGACGTCGATATCGTCGTGTAAAGTGAACTGAATAACGCTCTGAACACTAGGAGTCATTGTGTCAGTAGATAATCCAGATTCTGGACTAACTATCCATAAACATTCTCTGGTTGGAGGTCCCCCAAGTTGAGTTTCCCATTGAGAAACTTGAGCATGTCTGCTTCCAAGTCCCTGTTTACCGATTCCTTCACCCCTTAGCATTCCCCTAGACATACATCCGTAATAGCACATTCCCCCATCCCTAGGATCTCCGTAATAGCCTATTTCGCATTGATCACATCTGTTCTCCTTTGTATTATCTCTACAAAAGCATACTCCGGTTTGACGGTCACAAACCCCTTTATCTTTATCCCCATGTTCATTACAGTCGCATTTTCGACAGCCTAAACTAGTCGTGGCATTTCCATGACTCCCAGCTTTGCATTCTTCACAATATTCCCCCGTTGTCCAATCCTGACATTCGTCGCAAACTCCAGGACCATGAATACAAGTAGAATGATTATAGCATCCACAATTAGTCCTACAATCAGGCCCAGTCCATCCCAAATTACATTCGCATTTATAATCAGGAGCTTCGCTGCAATATCCGTTAACACATTTTTCGTAACAAGTTTTTGTACAATTTTCCCTTCCATCACCATTAAACCCCCTTTTACATTGGCATGAAAAACTCCCGTGAGTATTTGTACAAGCAGCGTTAGGATGACAATCGTGAAGTCCAAGATCGCACTCGTCTACATCAGGACATTGAGCGTAGGCCCATCCAGCTTCATCAGATTTAAGAGTTGTATTCTGCCTGGCGTTAATTGCTGCACTACAATTAACATGTGGTTGATTAAAATCGCCTTGAACGCAAACACCGCTTATAGGATTTTCCAAACTGTAACACCATCCGCAACTCAAAGAATGAAGACAGCTGGAACAATTAGCATGTCTTCCACAACTTTTGCATTGATCAATTCCTGTCAGAGTTGATCCAGATCTGGAAGTTATTCCCATCAGACCTGCTTGGTCCATCCATTCTCTGCAAAGACCGAATTGATACTCGGAAGTGTATACGGAAAAGGAAAAACACTCTTGAGTTGCTTCGCACCAAACGCAGCGTCCCCTTTCGTCAAGGCACTGTGTACAACTTGATCTTTGTCTGCAAGGTACAGGGCATCGGTCTACACTAGATACGGCATTTGGAAGTCTTCCAATTCTCGCACATTTGGCTTCTTCAGTCCACCATTCGCATAAATTACTACCAACACATGATTCGCAAGATATGTAATTAGAACAATTTGCACAAGTTGATGGAGTTATGGTGAGATAATGCCAATCGCTTATAGGCTGACCATCTTCATCCCATTCAACATTGGCAGTACAATTTTCTTTCTCATCAGTTGATCTGGACATACATTTATTTGCTAAATCGCACCATCCGCAAGATGAATCGGTAAGACAATGAAGACAATTGCGATATTGATGACAAGAACCATTTTGAAATGGTTCGAGATATTCAAATGTAAATACTTTAGCATTTTCGCTGTTTCTGTTGTGAGTTATCTCCATTTTACTTGCGTAAGCGTAACTTGCTGTTACCATTCTTTTGGATTCAAAATCCAAAAGATAACGACCTGGTAAAAGTCTCATTGAATGACCTCCTGGCCATGTAGTAGGAATACAGTCGGATGTTTCCGCCGTTAAATTAGCAACCAGTTCCTTTAAAAGTAAAAAAAAATTAAATTATTAGTTAAGAATCTTAAAAATAAAAAAAACTCGATATATCATCTATAAAATAAATCAAATTTACCAATTCTCGAGTATCATTGCTGTGCGAAACGTGAAGAGTAGCGCTATTATAGCTCACGCATATCTTTAGATACTCGACTGTACTGTCCCAAGAGTTTTGAGGTGGTCTAAGAAATCCTATAAGTCTAGCGATCATTTCCCCGCCGAGTCCAGACTCAGTTTTAGCCCCTTGCATTGAAGGTACATTGAAATCCACTGTAGTTGCGTTAACAATGGTTACAGAATCAGGTTGACTGAAGTTAACGGGTGGTTTATACTTGAGAAATGTTAGTCCAGGCCTGCGATCTAATTCTCTGCATTCTTCGACCTTTGCTATTTCCGTACCCTTAGGTCCCCACCAACCAGGTATCTGTGAAGGAGTGTCTTCCCTCAGACCACATACCCCGTAATTATCATCTTTGTGATGACAACGAGCGTTCTGGACACACCATGTACACGTTCCAAGGTTTAGTTTGTTCGATACGGATGTACCACCTCTAGCACTTGTTCCCCAACGTCCTCCTGGCTGACCGTGTATCAAACAGGAATGACAATCTCCTAAAGCTGGACAAATACCTGGGCATCTGGTGGTCTGTAGATTTGTTGTACAATTGCTGCCGACCGTGCGGCCGTAACAAATCTAAAAACCGATTATAGGATAAGTTTTTTGTTTTTATTTTTGGCAAAAATTGATTTTATCAAAGTTTTTGAAAGAAAGTAATTAATAGTTGGGATATTCTATGCCTAGAAACTCGGTTTTAGAGTATTTTCAATAAATTTGTTTAAATTAAAGTCCTAGCAAAGGATTTTTATATGATTAAAAAACGCTTTGTAACTAACATCGTCAGCCGAGCACCATCCACATTCAGGATTAGCTGCACATTCGACAAGACTTTTATGTCTAGAACAAATTTGTTCAGGTTCAATATAGTCAGTATCTCTGGGAGCGAGCATAGGTGGCAAAGTATAGGCAAGAAGATCGGCATTAACATTTCCGTGATATCCTCCGACTAAAAGCAGTGTATTTCCATTCCTTACATCAGCAGCATGAGCGAATACGCCTTGTTGTTTTGGATAGCGAGGTTCAGAGCTTGGATATGCTGCATAGAAACAAAATAAAATTCCAAAATCAGAATTTATCAATCGAATAAACAAAAAAAATCGCTCCGACAGATAAAAAATTTGTCTTACGCTTATCTACGCTCAATCCTAATACATCGTGATTGACCCAAGCATGGCATCCAAGATGATATAAATACATCTGATTATCATAACAAATTTCCTCCTTGTTATGTCTGTGAGAATATCCACCAAATACGACCAAGTAATTGCCTGTAATTTGGAAAAAATTGTGAAAAAAGTATATAATTAAAATATTTTCAAGATATAAACACGATTATTACCGATTATTGTACTCGTATGAAAGGCTCGTTCCCGTGGTACGTAAGTATCCCTGAGATGAGCTCTTGGATAGTGAATTTCCGACCAAACTTTTCTGTCTAATTGAAAGACGAACATCCTGTCTGAAAGTTTGCTAAAACGAGCAACGCTAGCAACAACTCCTCCATAAACAAGAAGAGAATTTGTTGGTTGATGATAGACTGTTGAATGTGCTACTACTCTAACATCTAACTCTTTTCCACCTCTCGGACGAACTTCCCTCCATCTTTCAGAAGCTGTTTCATCAGCTGGAGAAAAAAAAAATCGTTAATTTAAGAATAAAAACTGGTTAATTATTATTATGGTGTTTAAAAATTCCTAATTATTATGCGTACAAAGATTTAGACTGATTTTATATAAATTTGATGAAAATTCTCCGTCCACAGTACTTCCTCCAAATAAATAAACCTCATTTTTAACCAGTGTTAACGAATGACGTGTTAATCTTGGTGGATAAAAGGGAGAATTTTTTGCTCTGAGACTCCAAATTCGTTTGCCAACATCGTAATGCCATAATTCATTGGATAGAGATCCGTCCTCAACTTTGCCACCGTATATAACAAATCCACCTAAAAAAAATAACAAAATTAAGATCCAAAAATCAATTATTAAAATCGGTATTAACTCTTTACTCGTTTAAAACTATTCACCTTCGTATTTACAAGCAGCATGACCATATCTTGAACTAGGTTTTGGTAACTCGTCGAGATTTGGTTCCGTAGATTCATCTCTGGGGTTACTTTCGGTAGTAAATTTTGGCTCTGTAATTTCTTGAATATACGGATTTTCGTGATGCGTATTTATCTCGGGAATTTTTTCCGACCAATTGTTAGGCGTATCTTCTTCGGTCTTAGATGTCTGATCATCTAACTCATCTCCGTCGAGTTCTGCGTATCTTGTATATCTTTTGAACAAATAATATTAAAATAAAATCCGTTCAATCAATTTCTAAAAAAATAAATGAAGAAACAAATAAAAACTAAATAAATAAACAGAATAAATATTCACCTTGGCTTGGGTCGCCTCGTCTGATGCTTTCTCCTCAGTCTTTCTTGCTCATTTCTTTCATTTCTCTCCCGTCTTTCCTTCATCTCTTTTTCTCTCGCCTCTTGTTCCTTGCGTTCTCTTTCCCTGTGCTCAGGGGTGTTTCTCAATTCTCTATAGCCGTGTTGCCCTGCCTCGATGGTAGCTCTGTGTCTTAGACTAAAAGTGCTGTTGTCTTTAATGCTGTAGAGAAGATTTCTGAAAAATGAAGTAGGCCGGAGTCCAAATCTCTCCTCGCCGCCGGGACCCACCCTTTCAAGTTCGCTGGCTATCAACATTGGATCAATATAGTCCAAAGCAGATGCTCCTTCTGTTTAAAATAGTTTATATAAACAGTGAGGATTATTTATATAATAAAATAGTGAGATAGTTAAAACTTTGGGTGAAAAATTCGACTCTAACTGACCCAAAATCGTTCCGTACTCGTCCTCCCATTGACTAGTTGAAAAACGATATACTTCCAGGTCTCCTAGTATGTGGTTAAGGTCGTATCCACCAAAAACGTAAAGCGCATCAGTTTCGTTTACGTAAACAGCAGTGTGAGCTGCTCTGGGAGTCATACCACCTTCCGAATGGGAGAGCCAATGCCACCTGTGATTTATAGAGAATAAAGGGCGTCAGAGAATCTTTTCTGTCTGTTTGGATCAAGTCTCTTCACATTTTTAATCCTTACTTATTTCCTGTCGCGTCTTTTCTGTGTAAGGAGCAAGATTGGCCGGAAAAACCTGGATGACATTTGCATCTTCCTTCGCTGCATCGACCATTGTTATTGCAATGATCCGGACAGAGAGCTCGAGAACAATCTTTACCTCCCCAGTCGTTTTCGCAAATACATGAATTCCTTATGCACACACCATGATTTGTGCAGTTATTTGGACATTGAGTAACGGAGAATTCTGCTCTGAATCCATCTAACACGTAGTTTGTATCGCTGTACAATAAAATCAGCATCTAAAAAGGCAAGGATTAGCCATTAAGAAGCTGTTTCTCTTTAATTGTCATTCGGATTTCAATTAGATTTAGTTATGTATTTAAGAGTGGAATTTGAAGACCGAATTGAAGATTTTAGACAAAGCACTTATGTAAAAGCGGTTTCAGTCAAATTTCATGAAACTGGAGTATGTTAAATTTCAAACCATGCTGTTTAAAAGTCTCCATGAACCAAACCCCCTAAAGTTAAAGGATTTCCAAGATGTTTAAATGTAAAGTTCGAATAATTTAGTCAATAACTTGGAAACAGTTAGATTGATGGAAAAAGACCAAGATACCTTTTTTTTAAAGTGTTCAATTTTGAACAAAAGTAGCTATGCAGAATTTTTCCAAGTAGATTAGTTCTTGAGATATAAAAATCGAAAAGTACCACAAGAACATTTCATATCTATTTCAAATAGAAAATAAAAAATAGCCATGAACGACCTCTAAATATTAATATTAAGGGCTGAGTTCTCTTGAGGCTCGTTATTTTTATTTGATCATACAGAATAAGTTTTTGAGATTAACTTTTGAAATAAAATAACAGTCGGTTTATTTCGCCCATCCTAATATGCATACATTACATGCGTGGTGGAAACATGCTGCCTTTACCAGCCGCAATTTTCGAACTTATAACTTAAATATCTTGGAAACCCTCAACTTTAGAGAGTTTCGCCCATGGAGACTCTTAATCAGCATGGTTTTAAATGCAATATACATACTTCAGTTTCATGGGATTTGTCTAAAACTGCTTTTACATAAGGACAGATGTGGAGTCCTTTTGGCCACTAAAATTGTGAATATTGAACGAGTAACAGCCTTGGACGTTGTGAACTGTTATGCAAATCAACGAAATGATTATATAGTGTTATCACATATGTTATATGAGTTTGGTGATTGTAGAATATATGATGGAGTGTCGTAGCGGACCCTCGTAGGGTCAGATTTAACAATAATGACTGATGATTATCATTATTGTTATTATTATTATTATATTAAATTTGGGAGATTGCGGTTTGTAGAATGAAATGAATTGAAGAGCAACAAGCCAGTTATCTCAACTCTCTATATATCTAGTAAATTAAAGAGCCGTTTGGTTGGCAGTCAAATAGCCAGAGGCAATTTGTTATTTACATAAGAGAAATTATTATTACAGCAGCATCAAGTTAAAAAGAGACTTTATTCCATCCCAATTTTTTTTTTTTATTTTTTATTCTTATTTTTTATTCGCTTTTAATCACCAAGTTGTGTAGAATAAAAAAATATATATATATATATATATATATATATATATATATATATATATATATATATATATATATATATATATATATATATATATATATTTGTAATAAAAAAAAAATATATGCTCACGATTCTTTCAAGGTTTAACAATTTGACCTTTTATTATCCTGTACAGGAGATTTTCTCGACCTTAAGTAATTTTTTTTTTTTCTCATTCATTAATTCTAACTTTGAAACAATTTTTCTTTCATTTTTGTGTAAAAACTGTTTCTGTATTCGCAGTTATACAAAGAATAACAACTTACGTAGCCTGATGATGATGTTACTTGCTGCGGTTCTGTTTTACCGCTAAAACTTCCTAGCAATGGAGATCTGAACGAGTCACCGTCGTATACAAATACGTAATCGTAACTACATTCTGTTCCCATTGTTCTGAAACTCAGCGTAATAAACTGACCACTGTTGGCGGCTGGAAAAAAGTATGAAAATTTATAAATTTACTGCAAATATTAACAATATTTGATAAATAATTTTGCTGATTTTTTTCAGTAAAAGAAAATCCTATTTGATCTTTAACTATCAGTTATTTATAATCTCTGTAATGAAATTTAGAAGCTCAGATTCAGACATGATGTTTTTATTCATTGCAAAATTGGTAGTAGACTCTGAAATGCTATTGAATACTTTTACATTATTTTTGTATCCTAAAATCTTGATTTTTTGCCTTGTAAAGCTTGATATGCTGTATTCAAGGCCTTGGTCTTGATTATAATTAGTTATATCTATCCAGGGTGTGAAAAAATGAGGTTTTTTAAAAGAAGGATCGTATTTTGAAGAACAAAAATCGTTGTTTTGACATTTTGGATGCAAAACTTGTTTTAAAAATTGCATAAATCTATGTTAACGATTCCTTTGAGTTTAAAAAAGTAAAAAATGAACTCTAAATAATATTTTTTACCCTTGATGAGCCATTCACAGTGTGAATCTTGAGTGTAGTTAGATTCTGTAGGACCGTCTGTAATAATACCCCAAGATTCGTTGAAAACTTTTCTAGTTTTGTCGCATGGTACTTGTTTGGGGTTTGGTTGCGGGGCTAAATCTATACCGCGTAAAACCCAACCCCAAGTAACAAGCCATATTCCGATACTGTTTGTCCACCACATCACGGTTCATAGATAAAAATCTTGATTGTAAAATAAGTGTTCATCGTATCCCCAAAAGAAGGATCGAATCTTTCTGTTTTTTTTTTTCAACGTCGAAAATACCTAGTTAGATAAAATTCAAGTTTATGTATAAATTTAACAAATAATGAAACACAATAATAAAAAAAAAAAGTTTCATTTTGTTAGGTTGAAAAAAAGAAAAATAAATAAATAACTGAAAATCCAATCGCTAAAAAATGAGATAGAAAGTGAGAAGATACAAAGAGAGACAGAGAGAGAGAGAGAGAGAGAGAGAGAGAGAGAGAGAGATAGTATGTATAATAAAAAAGAAAAAAGTTATTAATTATGTTAGTAGGTAGAAAAAATTTTCATTTTTACTCACGTCTTTTATCGTTTATGTTATTCTTGTTTATCTTCTCCTTGAATTTTGTCTATGATGAAAAGTAGATTGAATTTTCTGATATAATATCGTGTAAAAAATAAGATTATAAACTAAAATGGATAAACATTATCGTTAACTACGAAATCTGGAATACGGTAAGTTCCTCGGCGTCAAGGTTAACTGGTAAAGTTCCTCATCATCTTGTCCATGCAAGTTGAACAGGAGGGAGTGAGATCCTCGTTAATTAATGCAATACGATATGAAAACATGATTGGTAAAAGTGTGAGTGATTTTTATGTATGTATATTGTATGTACGATTGATACAGAGAGAGAAAGAATAGAGATCGAGAGAGAAAAATAAGACGTAAACACAGAACAGCAGCGCGGGGTTAAACTTCACGTAGGTAAACTATTCGTACAATACATACATACATACACTTATGTATTTACTGTGTAACTGTATGTAAATATGGATTTTAACCCCGAGGTATGTGTGTGGACTTTTTACTTTTTTTTATAGCGGTTATAGTTCACCCGGTTCAAAAGCCTGGGTCTGTTTTTGTATTAATTTTATTTTTAATAAAAGAAAATAAAAATCCCACGAGGCAATAGGATCTCACCGATCTTAGTTAGCCTACTAGTCTTTTCTTAAGTGACACCCACTTTGACACCTGAAAATGTTTTCACAGACTCCGGGGTGGGAGGTTCACATCCCGCTGACCGCGGGCTTCTAATGATTACCGCTACGTGGCGCTCGTATTTATACGCTCTGAATTCCGCCGTTCCTGAATTTCAGACGACATATGTCTATATGGAACAAAGAATATGGAGCTGAAACGGCGGGAAGATATTTGAATCACTGACAAATGATGATTCTCATTTTTCATCACTTTAATCATTCTAAAGCGTAGATTTAGAAAGGATTTGATTATATTCATTAATTGATGGAATGAAATAAACTTTTTTATCCCATTTTTTTTTTAAGGAAATTGGATGAAAAAGGAAAGATTATTGGGACGTTTAGCTTAATAACATCGTATTTAAGCTGTTGATGAACTATTTTTGGGAAAAAATAAAGAAAAAAATAAAACAACTACAATTAATTTTAATAAAACTGATTGAACGTGTGTATTTAAAAATATGTCTACATGTTTATAATTAATAATAATTTTCCGCACGTTATTTCTATGGTATGTATGTAGTACGTGGGATATTATTGTATTATAGGCAAAGATACACGGTTATTTGAATAGCTAAAAATTTTAAATACAATATGTATACAAATAAAAATTAATTGCGAATAATAACGTCGAGACGTCATATTCTAATCGAATTTATAATTGCTGTTGATTACTCGTTTCATTTTATTCTCTGTACAGAAGGTGTCTATTGTTTCAACGATGTGCATATTACATTCTAAGTGAATGATGCTTTAAAGTCTTAATTTAAGCTCAAGCTCGGATATCAGGGCACCGAGTAAACCGACGAAGCAATACTGTATATAAACAATGATAATCAAGCCGTATCACAACTATAACTATACTTATAATCAAGTAATTTATGTTTATAACATGAATACTTGTTGCCATAAGCAGAGAATATTTGCAGAAGAGTATTTTTTTATTTATAGTCTCGCATCTAAAAGATTTATGAAAAAGAATAATCATAAAAAGAGTAGATAAAAAAAAAAAAAAATAAAAAATAATAAATAAAATAAAATAAAATACATTTTATGGCAAGACTTTACTTACATTTACGAATTTTCATTATTAAAATTATACGATCCCGAACGAAGTATATTTATTCAGGAATGATATATCAATTATTAATCTGATGTGAATGTTTTTTCGTCATTCGGAAGATTTGAATAGTTATAAGCTAACTTTTTATCTTTTTTTTTTTGTCTTTTATTGTTTTAATTTTCAAATTTAAATTTTTAATTTTTATATTAAATAGTTTAATTCAAAAATCTAAGAGCGGCATTTTCCTGCGTGCGTTCGACGAACACTTTCCTAAATTCGAAAAGAACCACGAAGCGAAATTAAGCCCCCCAAAAGAGAAGCATCAAAGGCAATCCGTCGCTGTTTCGTCGTCTCCACAAATTTCCGTGGATCTCATATTTGTTTTAGTTTTAACAGATCTGACGCAGTTTTTTGCACATGCCGTACCGTCGTTACTAGTTCCGTAATTATTTACATCTAAATTTTGAATCGGATAAACGCTATCACCACCAATATTATTTAGCGCCAAAGAACCCAAAGACGTTGCTGTCGAAGCTGTTGTTGTCAAGTTTCTAGTCTTTTCTAATTCCAAAAAATAGCCCTGTAAACAAACGACACAAAAAGTGGATTAACTAGATTCAGATTCACAAAAACTTCAACTTTTGGTCAAACAAAAACAAGCCCAAAACTAAATCTCAAACTTTCTAGTATTTATTTACATTTTGTTTTTTCTACAGACTCACTTCTGCAACGGTGTTAGGTCCTGGTCCAGGTGGCTGCGGTGGTCCGCAAGTTTGATTGCAATGAGCCAAAGCGATCAACGCTTTCTGGCTCTCCCTTGCGTCGACTAAAAATATGCTTTCCTTAACTTCCTTCTGATTGTACTCGTCGATTCTGTGAAAAAAACAAAAAATCAAATAAATACCAGAAATCAAATGATGAATATCAATTATTTTATTGAATTTCAATAATTGAACTAACTTATCATAAATGACAGCGTGTAGTCCAAGTTTTTTCAAATGCTGAATGGTTTCTTTATCGTTATTGTCGTCTCCCCAACAGAAAATAATCAATCCAGCATCTTTCACTAGTTTAACTTGTGAAGGATCCCTCAATATATCTTCGGTGTGTACATTGATGCCTAGTATATCAGCTGAAAGTGCGTGTCTCATTGCCATAGGTATAGTTTGGCATCTAGGGTCATGGTAAGTTGGATATTTCACAGTAACGCCTTGAGTTAGGAACACAACAGGGTATTTATTCTGCTTTAATCTAATCATCATGCAAATGTCCGGATTGAAACATGAGAAAACAATTTTCCTATTGCCCCCATGCTCAAGAACAACTTTTATTATTATATCCAGATAGAGATTTAGGTCAAACGGGTGGTTCAGTTCGAAGGTGCCATCCTGTAAAGTAAAAATAACAAAATATAAACGTTAGAATGGAATGAAAATGAAAAATTATCGACCAAAATCAATAAAACATGAAACTTACCTTCAGTTGCATTGTCCATTTTATTTCTATATTACATCCTACGTGCTGCTCAAGTTCTTGAAGCACAGTTTTAAGCGTTGGAAATGGTTGATGATCCTCTAAATCTTCGTCGAAAAATCTTGGGTTCTTTTCCCGTCCTTCAGCTAAGTGATAGACCTTAAATGTTGAAAAAACTTGATCGTTATTCCATTCAATCTTAAAAAATGAAGAGCAAATTTCACCTTGAGAAGATGCAGTTGTTCCAGAGTAAGATCCTTCACAGGTATTTCCAGCATATCCATTGCTTCGATCTGTTTTTTACGTTTCAACGAAATAGATACATAAAAATCGTGGTAGATTACTGGGATAAGATCCTTCGATAGTTGGACGTCAAATTCTACCATATCAGCGCCATGGCTAGCAGCCGTTTTTAAAGAGGCAATTGTGTTTTCTCTGACATTAGCACAGCTGGAAAAAAAGACATAATCTTTAGTCTCAAACGCCAGATTTCGAAATCAATCTAATATCTCAATTCTTAATCACTTTTTCATCTCGAATTTGAACGATGTTCCAAGCCCTCGGTGGCCTACGTCGAGTCCCGACCACCTCTGCTCCCAGTGTTTAGCATAAGATACGCTCATGTCCCAAGGGTAATCAGGAATTGGCTTTATGAGTACGTATTCAACAGTTAACTGGCCTTGAAGATGAATAAATGATAAATATCTCTTTCATCTATTTCAAAAAGTGTTTGAAAAAAAGTTTCTATGAATAATTACCAATTGGTCTCTGCTTGCCGCTGGTTATCGGGACGGTAAGCAGGCCAACACTGGCCTGCAAAGTGCTAGGCAAGATATAGCTGAAGCCGATATGATTTGGTGGTTCCCCGGGAAAAGATCTTGAGCTGTATACGTAGTAATCGACGAGGTATGCCTGAAATAACGAGAATTGAAGAAACGATAAAGAGAGGATTTTAGTTAGTGTTAAAAATTGGTAAAGACTGCTTCTAGAAGAAGAAGACAATGCATCGGTGGTTTAACTTTTCTCTTTTGTCTAAATTGGTAAGTATGAAAATACGTACAATAAGGTTGATAAAAAAAATCGTTAATCATCAAATTCAATCGTAATTAAATTTAACAATGAATTATCAAGCCAAATAAGGTGCGATGTAGTTGATCCAATCTAAAAAACAACTGTAAGCACATTAACAATGCTATGAGGTAAGGTAGGTAAAGGAGTTACAGGGCTCTCACCATTTTCCAATTTTCACAGAGATGATTTTGAGATGCGACAGCGTTGACATCGTAAAAGTATTAGATTTTTTTTATTTATTTATTTGTTTTATTTTATGGGATACGCAACGGAATGCTAGCTACTAAAACAAACTACACCTTAGATCTGGAAGATTATTTATAAACAAAAAAAAATTTGTTAGAAAATAGGAAATACTCGAAGAAAGACTTCCAAATACTTTAAACAAACATTTAAAAAAAAAAAGTAGGGAGAGGATAGGCTGGGAAAACGACTATCAAAACCGTCATATCTCAACACGATGTGTCCCAGGTATCAATTCGGCAGTAGATCGTTGGAGAAATCCAATGTAGAGGGAAAAATCTGCTGAATAATTTTAAATATCTTTTAGCCAATTTTTGGATAAACTGCGATAACCGGATCCTCAAACAGCTGCTGAAAACTCGTATAATATATATGATTCCCGAAAATTTGTTTTAAGTCGCGTCTTCGCAGTCTCAGTTCTATATTCCTATAAAGAATAAAGAGAAAAACATTTTGTTTTTAATTTTTTTGTATCTGTTTTTTTTGTCAGTCAAAAAAAAAAAGAAAAACTAAACGAATAAACAATTAGCAACAAACAATCTGTGATACATGTCAAAGACGCTTCTGCTTCGTTTAGCTAAATAACTGTAACTTACTATAGTCTCAGGATATCTCACAGCCACATTAAAGATCAGGAACTCCTCGTCTCGGTAGGCATGCCCAAACTGATCTTGGTACTTGAAGCAGGCTTCATCGTCGTTCATAATCTTTAAACAAAGACAAGTTTCTAAGTTGTTAGAAAGAAACCTCTTCATATATATGAAACACTTGAACGATTCGGGGTTTTATACTTACGCAAATTTCAGTCACACTGAACGCCGGCTGTTCGACTATGTCCTGAGTGTCCATGGACAAACTATCGTCAACACAGCCTCCTCCACCAGATTGTTGAAGTTCTAGGGAATTGTGTTTCATCAGATTAACCGGCGTCATCTAAAAAGAGATAAGGGTTTTAAGGATTTAAGCAAAAAAGCGTAAAACGAGTCGCAGGAAACATTTCAATCCTTGATTTCTATACCTTGATGTAAACTTTTCTGTCTTGCAGACGATCTTTCCATAATTTAAGAGGACTATTGAAGACCTTGAATTGAATTACTGTCTCATCCGTTAACCAGCCTCTCTCTACCTTAAAGTATCCGTTATTGAAGCCGAATTTATCAGGGGTGATGTCTCCGTCCCCAGAAAAATTGCTTGGTGCTGTAGAAAAAAGGGAATTGATATTAGAATTGATTTGATTGATGAAATTCTGCGTTTTTTGTATCTGAATCTTCATTTTTAATTAACAATCTCTGCAGTACATCTCACCATTCTTTTTAATCCATCTAGGAGTAGTGTGCGTCTCCCAACGTCTAACAATGAGAGTTTTTGCTGAATTCTTTGTGCCGTTAGGCTGGCAAACGACGGCAATGAAGTAACGAAACTCTACGTCTACGTCAGTGGGCAGAGAGATGGTTTGAGAATAAATTGGAGCATCGCTAGAAGAATAGAACAGAGATCTGAGTTTTGGTAATTGAAAAGTGATAAAAGCTTATGAAAATAATGAATTTGATTATTTTAAAATTAACTTTAAGGCTCTGAGGTCAATTTTTTTGATAGTCCAAGACCTAGGATTAGGTATTCCTAGTTTTTTAGAAGATTAAAGACTGTGAAAGGTCAATTTATCATAATGTTTCGTTATTTTGAATGAAAAAAATCGTTTCAAATCTCGAAATTTGACTCTTTTAGACCCAAATTTAATCCTCAGTATCTCCAAACAAATTATCCCGAACATTTTCTCGAAATTAACTTTACCAATCCTTTGAAAATTAACTTTAAGGCTCTGAGTCAATTGTTTCGGATGATCCAAGACCTAGGATCAGCTATTTCTAAATTTCTAGACGATTAAAGACTGTGAAAGATCAGATTATCCTAATTTCCCAATATTTTGAATGAAAAAAATCATTTCAAAGCCCGAAATTTGACTTTTTTGAACCCAAACTTACTCCTCAATATCACCGAACAAATTATCCACAACATTTTCTCGAACATCTCCATGTCCGATACGATAAGAGCTGTTATTGGCATTGAAAATAGCAGAATCGTCATCATCCCCGCCGTTCAATTCCTTAGGAAGTAGAATCGCTTGATTATGATTCCAAGCCCCAAGTTCAGGAAGGTTTCCAACTACGTAAACAACCTCGTTTTTCTCAAGACTGGGTACCTGATGAAATAGAAAAATAAGAAATATTATAATTAGAACAATCCTCATCGTTTTCATCCCTAACAAAAATTCTTTTAATTTGTTTTATCTGATTTTTAGTATCAAATTATACTCTTCATATATTCCAAAAGATTTCTCTATAATTGAACCAGTTTTTAAGCTGATTAAGGCTCTAAAAATACTGTTTTTACGTTTTCTTTATACCTGAACCCTGAACATCCATTCTCGCTTAGCTCCCTTCATCTCGCTGGTTAATTCTAGCGTCTTAGTCGATTCCTCGATTATTTTCTCTACGATTTCAGGCCTCCAAAGACGCCTGAGTTCGCGGTCCTTTTCGCTCTCTAAAAACCACATTCGTTGCATTATTATGAATATTTATATTTTTTGATAAATTTGGGGCGAAATATTGAAAAAAATTTATTTTTTCTTTCTGCTTTTGTTTTCTGGTTGGAAATTCTTTCGAGGTTAAGGAAAAAAAAAATAAATAAATAATAAAAAAGTTTTTTGAGATTTTTTTTTTTTTTAAATTATTTTTTGCTTTCGTGTTGAGGTTAGTTCGCAGATTTACAGGTTAGATTGACGTATAAAAAAAAAAAAAAAAAAAAAAAAAATAGAAAAAATAAAAACACAAAACAAAAAACAAAAAGAAAGAGAAATCAAGTAAATAATTGAAACAAAGGAATAATGTCTACGTATGTCTTGAATGTAAAATAAATGAAAAAAAACAAGAGACAAATAATAATAATACTGCGACCCTAAAATAAGAAAAGATAGATAACGCGAGAACAAAGAAGATTAAAATAAAGAACTTGAATAACGATTTTTCTTGATAATTACAACAATAATAATAACAATAAATCGTAAGATATGGTGTGAATATTTATTACTCATTGTAAATGTATGAACTTTGGACTGATGAAAATTGACAGATAAATAGATAATAAACAATTGTGATACCTTTGGTTTTATTATTATTCTCTTGCTCTTTTGTTTATGCGTAGATATGAATTTATGTATTTATGTATATATTTATTTATTACACTATTTAATAGGCAATCGAAATAATGGATTGATGTTTTTCTCCGAATAAGTCATAACTTATGTTTGTCTTCTTTTTATATATATAAAAACGATTGATAGACGCTTAAGATTTATTTATTGATATTGTGTATATCAATCAAAAAATTTTCACTTCTCACACTTTAGATATATACATATGACGTGTCAATTGTCATTCAATGTCTGCCAAATTGAATAAATAACTATCTAAATCAACGTCAACAATAATTTCACTCTACTGCGGTGCACTGCGGTCTGCAGACTACTGATTGCGTGATGAATTGTGAAGACGCGTAGAGCGAATACCACGAGATTGCGTCACGGAAACATGTGTGGATATATTTACAGGTGTATAGGTAGTATAGAAATACCAACTATGTTGTTTAAGTGTGAGTGTGTTTGTAGCTGGAGTCCGTGTAGTTAGATGAAGGTTTGCCAACCTCGATGGGTCGACGACTTTCATCAATCGGGAAACTGAATAACATCCTGAATGGATTTAATTATCGTAGAAATAACGTTATAATGATTTTTCTGATAAGACTAACGATTAGAAAATATAATTAAATATAAAGATATTTAAGATATTATATATTATTTGCCGTTCAATTATTTGAATCGATTTTAAGCGCCTTCAAACCGGAAATGATGTAATCGCTCACTATTAAGAGTAGGATACGCGCGTTTAATATAGGTATATTTAAACACACTTTTTTTTTCCAATAATAGACTGTTGTTCGTAGAAAATACGTTTATCTATTTACAAATTAGATCGTTAAGTGACAAATAAGAAGAATTTTATAATGTTTCTGTAAAAATTTACGATTTATTAAAATACACAAAGCTATTGTTGTAAAAAATAGAAAAAAATCCGTTTTCAAATTAGCTAGAGACTTGAATTTACATCAAAATACATTGATTTACCATAAATTAAACCACACACATGTGTTCGATGTTAATTATTATCATTACAATTTAATTCAATTCAACGCCTGAAGATATACTATCAGAGATCACGTGTGTACGACAAGCTGCCTGCTATAAGGCGCTTGGCAAAAATGTAGCCCGGTACTGATGCTGCCTCGATAAAGGGATAGTAGATTGTATTCTAATTAGGAATTACGGAATTGAATTTTAATTAGAAAATCATGTAAATTCGTTGTGTAAAACTAATTACACAGAGTTGTTAAAAATTTACGACGTAATACCTGCACAATACATATGCCTGTGTACTATCTTTTGATATACCTATAGTGTAATAGGTATACATGCCTATGTATAAGTTTTTGAAAAATCTACATATTATTTAAATTTTACATAAATATATCTATAGCTACTGTGATATCACAATAAATCTGTTTTAGTTACTCCGTTCATTTTTATCGACCTGATATGACGACGTGCTACCTTGACTTTTTAGTAACAGATCAATAAAATCCACGACCAAGACCTGAACAATACGGAACATTGAAGTTACGTACTAATTTAATGAAGTGACAACGTTGCATTGATACTAATTTAAGTATAAATCAGTTATACTTTTTAAATTAAAATTATATACCGATATATTTTATGGCCATTTATTAACACGATACGACCGAGTGTATAATATTTTATTGTTTACGCATATCTGCAGTGTAAACAAATTCATAATCACAAATAATCGTATGATGCATGATTACGTGCACGTGCATTATACATACAATATTGTATTTTATTTATCGCTGCGTGGCTTTATTTTAATTATTGTAAAAAATGTATGAAACATAAATAAAAAGTAAAAAAAAAAAAAATGCTTCTTTTCTTTCTTATCTCTTATCACTTTTTTTATTTCATTTCCTTTTTTCTTTTTATTATTATTATTATTATTATTATTATTATTATTATTATTATTATTATTTTCTTCAATAATATCTAAAAGCTGACTGAATTATTATTTATTCACTGATAAATGCAGCAGTGTATCTGCAACTTGACCCGGTATTCTGCAGTTATAGGTATATCTACTATACATAGGTATAGCTCTATACCTATAATTATGTGACTGAATTATTTCCGGACAAATAATTATTATATAGGTACTACGTGGGATCAGGGGCGCATATAACTGAGGCAGGAAGATGCCAATAGAAATGTCGATCTAACGGGTGAACTTTTAAGTAAAATAAATTTCATAAATATATTTTTAATACGAGGAATAAGAGAGAAAAAAAATTATTTATATTATAGGTATATTTCATTGCAGCAAAGAATTTTTAATCATTTAACAAGTTGCACCATTTTATCTGGTTTATTTATTTATTCATTTTTATATACCTATAATATACACAGATAACAATTATTCTCCTCAAGCATCAAGGTATACATATATCTATACAGCCAGATTTCAAGACCGATTGCAATCATCGTCAACTGCTATACGATAACGAGTATATGTAAGAAGATAATAAATTTCTATATCAAAATCTTGTAGAAACTTCCCTCGTTGCTATCAGGTGTATATAATGTATATTAAAATAATTATTAATAAAAATCGTAAGAATAATTAGAAACTGAATTACTGTTATTATCATTATTATTATTATCATAATTACGAAGAAGATGATGCAGAAGAAGGAAAAGAAGAAGTTGTTAAAAATTTACCTTTAAAATTTTTTAAATTTATTTTTGTTATCGTTGTTATTATTAGTACTATTTTGTTGTTTTTTTTTTTTCTTCTTCTTCTTCTTCTAGTCCCTTCCGTATAATATAATACATATATACATAATTATGTATATTTTTCTTGTTAGTTATTTACTATGAGCTCGCCAACTTGAAATTTATTCTCGTTCGTATTATTCAGTGCCACGTGGTACATATACCTATCTATAGCAGCGCGAAATAAGAAACGAAATAAGAAAACACGTAGGCAATAAAAATTAGCTTTACTTATAAATAATAATAATAATAATAATAATAATAATGACAGTATAAATAATGAATTAAGAATTAGAAATAAAATAATTAAATTGATAAAAATGAAAAAAAAAAAAAAAATCTCGTAATATTTCAGTTACCAAAATATTATAAAAGAAAAAGATATTATTATTAAAAATAAAAAAAAAAAAAATAAAAAAAAATCATGAATATATTTAGGGAAAAAATGAGAAGATATAAAAAAACTTTTAATATATTATATCTGCGAGCAGTATAATTATAGCAGATAAATTTTTTCTTAATCTATTTTTAATTCTCTTTAAAATTCAAAAATTTACTCATATGTATATGTTTGGACATATGTATACAGAATTATAGTTAATTATTAATGACAAATAAATTAAAAACGTATAGGTGTAATAATTAACTCTTACCTTTACGTAGATGGAACCAACGTACGTTATTAAAATAAATTGATACTATACATACTTATAATAAAATTAAAAAAAAAAAAAAAAATGAGAAAAAAAAAGAAACTAACGAAAACGATTTAGTAATAAGATTCACCGATTTTTGGCGGGATAAAAGAATTTAAATAAAAATTTATGTATAGGTATATTATACGTATAGATAATATACATACCTATATAGATGTATATGTATATAATATGTATATATACCGAAGCGCTTTCTTTGAGCTCCGGTTAACGACTACTATACACTCGCCTTAATGCTTCGGCTGCTAATTTTTCGCGCACAGTTCCACGCTAGTAACTTTGCACTCACTTATACATACGTATGACTATATAATATTATACATACTATGTATATTAGCTCACGTGGCTCAGCTGACTTTCAATGTTACGCAAATTGTTTTTGCCGCTGTATACGTATGTATGTATGTATGTATAGCTGATTTGTGTGTATGTATAGTATATTGTATACCTATATGTGTATGCAATTATTTACATATAGGTAGGTATGTGTAACAGCTGTTTCTGCTCGCGTGCATGTATATCCACGGTCAGAATTGAATTGACTGAAAATATCTAACCGATTAAAGTATAATAATAAAAAAATTAAAAAAAAAAAACAAAAAAAAAGCTAAGATGAAAAATAAGAAGAAGAAAAAGAAAATAAATTTGAAAAACAAAAAAAAAAAAAACTATACATATATATATATATATATACTGAGATGTTCTCTTGAAACTAAACAGTCGAGACAGCGCATGTGTCAAATAATTTAATATCATTGGTCGTCAAGTCCTTCCTGTGACGATATTTGAGCCAGCAATGATAGGCAGGGGAACCAACTTGCACAAAATCCTGACCTCGATTAATTCTAACCTCAAGAATCCGAATCAATCGCTTGACCGCCAAAAATAAAATTTGACAGTTAAAACTGATCGGGATGGCAAGCCTGAATTAGCAGACGCCAAAACTCGCACTTGCGCTGTCGATCGTTTAGTTTCAAAAGAACATTTCGGTATATGCGTCATTCACTATAGATAGATATATACAATATATAGATATGTATATACTTATACGTATACATAATATCTGTTAATATAATCGAGATATATCTACAATTCTAGAAACTTTTGGCAGGTTCTAATAATTACGTATGTGTGGGTATAAGGTATAGGCATATACATATATATACGTCTATACCTGTCGCTTGACCCAAATTCAAAAAAATTATCGTCAGTTAATTGCGAAAGTAATTTTTCTTTTGACAAGTGTAGTATTAATAAATTTTAGGAGAAAAAAAAAATTAAATAAAATTAAGCAATCTTTCTATACTATAATACATTATACCTCTATATGTATATACATTTACATACCAATTCAAAAATATATCTTGGCGCGTGGATCTTATTATTATTATTATTATACTCACGTGTCTATACAATCCGCTGTACTCATTATAATACAGTTTATGCTATGTACAGTTACGTAATTATGAATTAGGCTAATTGTACAATTAAAAATCAACGATAATATTATCATTATTATTATTATTATTATTATTATTATCAATATCTTATTATTTAAAGTTTCTAATTATATGTTGTATATATCTATGTTGTATATATTTATGGTTATAATATACTTATAAAATAATGAATATACGTATTATTATATGTATGTATATATGTATGTACAATGTATATCGTGATATTTTCATAGATGTTATAATAGGTATAACGTGTGATTTAATCTGTAAGAAAAATAGAAAAAAGAAAACCAAAAAAAAAAATAGAAAAAAAAAAAAAAATTGCTATAATAAAATAACTGATAAATCGAGATAAGTAGGTATTACAACGATCAATATCTTTGGAGACATAGGTAACAATACATATCTATATATGGATTATGGAGTATATAGGAATTTGAAGTGGGCTCACGTAAGCTCACTTGATGTTTCCGATTGTCGTATATACATAGGTATAGGTATATAATATACTTATATACTACTACATAGATGTATATATTCACAAGTGTAATAAATCAATCTTACGTACATTTTGACACCTTTGAGGAATTATATACCCTAAATATATATATATATATACCTATACCTATATAAAGTATATATTCTACCGCATATACATATACCTAACTGAAGAGAGAAGTTATAGAATTATACACAGTTAGGTTATACATATAGCTATATGTATAGGTAGGTATGTATAATATATATAAATCATATTTAACTTGATTGTATATATTCAGGTACATTTTTTCATCTTTCTTTATTTTTTTTTTTTTTTCTTCATCTTCTTTATATACTCAAAATTGATTAATTTGTATCATATGATACTGTTGGGATATTTATCTATGTAAAACTTTGTAATAAAATTATTATTTCCATTTTTTTTTTTTTTTTTTTATAAAAACTCGAAGTTTTTGAGAATATTCTATTAATCGTTTGGGTTGGATTGTCAAGTTTCGAATTTGAAAATTTCAGAACAGTAAAAAATCTGAATTTTAATATCACCTATTCACAGTTTTTGAAAAAAGTATATCCCCGGGAATCCTAATAGTCGATCTAAAAATTAAAGAATCCGAAAGGCTGAAATTCCAAACTAGAAATTCACGTATAAAGCGACGTGTCCCGCTCATTAAATTTTCAGATTCTTGGAATTTTAGAGTTTTTAATAATCCGTACTCCAACCTTTCTAAAAATTCGGTCATGTCTGAAATAAATTTCTAATTTTTATCTTCCCGAAATGTCAAAATCTAGGAATTTAATCTGGCTTCAAAAATTAATCACAATTCAGTCGTAGCAACACCCCAGTATTGTTGCATCCTGCTGCTATCCTGTTCCAAAGAATCCATTCCCGATCTTTCCTGTATAACAGCAAAATCATACTCCAAATTATAGGGCATCAACCGTTGAAGACTTCCAAAATATGCGGCGTTAGGTCCACCGGTCAAAAATCTTCTCCCACTTCCAAATCTGACCGGAGCTCTGGGTAATCCAGGACTAAAAGTCCTTGCGCTGCCAAATCTTTTTGAAAGAAATGGTAAATTTCCTGTCAAATGAGGCGTAGATCTGGACTGTCCTCTTCGAAGTGGTGACCTGGTCAAAGTGTCCAATTCCTTGTCGAAAAGTAGCTGAGTATTTTGTTCGAGCATGTACTCCCAGCACCTGAATTGCTCCTCGCTTAAAGCGCCTCCTGATCTCTCCGAAAGTCCATCATCAACTTCCGAGACTCCATTACTGTTCAGTTTCCTCATGTTATTAGTCTCTTGTCTAGTCCTGGCGTTGTTGATCCATTGACGACCGGAAGGATGGCGAGATTTGAAAGTACTGTCACTTGCTTGGTCTGACTGACCGCTTGGGGAACTACGGTCATCACCGTGGGGAGGGCTACCATCGCTTTCTGATATTCGCGAGTTATGTTTAAGACGTGAAGATGCACAGTCCTGGATTTTCGATGATCGACTGGAACTGTAGATGAGAGTAATGGTCAGTAAATTAAAGGAAAATTTGCTGCATGAAAGCGTTGACAGGTATTTAACCATGTACTGAAAAAATAAGGGGCTAACCCAGAGTTCAAAATGTCACCTTCACCTGTTAACGATGTTCTTCATCACCCCGTTAAGGTAATATCCGTTATTGACATGGCAACAGCAAGGTTTAGGAGACTTGTGATGAGCTGGGGGTTTACAACACGGACATAAACACCCTGTGCCTTCATTTTGGCCTCTTGTTTTAACCACAGCGTGTCTTAGCTCCCTCATAAGCTGGTCAATGTCACCAGTCCCGGGTCCAGTCAGTCTGAGGACAATTACACTGAGATTGTCTTCGGCACCGTAAGCCTGGGCCAAATCCTGAAGTCTTTTTGCCGCTAAGACAGGACTAGCTTCAGCTCTGGCCTCCCTGACAGCTTCTTGGACGTTAAGGACCTCCCAAAGTCTTCGATTTGCGATTATAACAAACTCGTCATCGTCCTCAAGCAGAACTTCTTCAGTAACTGGATCCGGCACTACTAATGGAAACATCGCGGCATTTCCTAGCTGATTTTTTGCCGACGATTTTCTACTCGGTGCCAAAGTCAGAGGACCTGCAGCTCTGCAAAGAACTGCTTTAGCCTCTCCTGAAGTTGCGATTTTCAATGAATATCTTCGCGACGTTCTGGGGTAGCCTGGGGTCGATGGAAGTCTGGTTAAATGAACCAGAGTAGCTTCAACACCGTACTTTTGACCCTTTTCTTTCAGCTCACGATGGGCTGATAGCAAAGTGTACTTTAGGTAGTCCTTCGAAGTCTCTTTGATCGTTCTTTCCTCTAGTAAAAGTCGTGGGATCATTTCCTGAAGACAGACCGGTGCCTCCTGGTTTGAACCGCCGTCAAAGACCCCGAAGAGACCTTCGACGTTACAAAATGACGGCATCCGGATTTGAGATACGAATAATCTGTCCAAAGATTAAAAGTTGGATTTAAAAACGAAATAAATTTGGAAGAAAAAAGAAAGTTAATCGACTAACTTTTCACGACCACCAGCTGTCTCTGAGAATCCAAGTCGCCATGGTTGTTCAATGTTTCTTTCTGCCGTTATCATCTCTTGGTGATGAGGGTGGGATGGTAAGCTGGATCTATTCTGACCAGAAACATCCACTAATGATAAAGGTCTTTGGGAACGATATACTTGAAACTGTCGCGGATCAACATGGAGTCTAGAGTTGCATGATATGTCGAGAAACTGAAGCTGAGGAGGGACTAGACTTTCCAAATTAATTCGGTCTAGTTGATTATGAGCGAGATCTAAAACCTGGTGAAAAAAAAATTGTTGAAAAATATTTCTCATATCGGAAATATATTTGACTGCAAAAAAAAATTCTCACCCTTAATGAATTTGTCTTGTTGAATGTCGGGCATGTTAACAATCTGTTAGAATGAACTCTGAGGACTCTTAAATGTTGTAAATTAGCCACATTGTCAGGGAGATATTGAAGTCGGTTTCCCGAAAGGACTAACTCTTCGAGATCGGACCATGAGGCGATGCAACTGTTTAATTAAAGTCAAAAAAAAATTTTCGTAAGTGATTTTTTCGGTCTTTTTCATATTTATTGACAATAAATGGAGTTTTTTTTTTTTTTTTGTTATACCTTTCCGGCATCGTGTCAAGACTGTTATAAGCAGCGTGAAGGACTCTAAGAGCAGGAAGTCTGGCTAGAGAATCGAGGGCTGTATCTGTCAGACAATTACCAGTGACATAGAGCTTCTCCAAACAATGAGCGCTTTGTCCAGTCTTGGCCGAGTCCTCGACACTCGGCAATTCGGTCAAACGATTATTCGACAAATTGAGGACCTTCAATCTAAGAGATATTCGATCAGAAATTTCATACACAGAAAAATCACTCGTTATAAGTTTGAGAAGATATTCGATATAAAAAGATATAAAAAATAGAATGTGAAATATTGTTTTTCGGAAAAAAAAAAACCAGAAGCCCAAAAGCAAGAAGATATCTTCTTTTTTTTATTCTTTCAAATAATCAAATTTTCTTTTACAAAAATCTCACCTAGACGTATTGACGAAAAAATTTTCCGGCAATGCTGTCAATGTGTTTCCTTGTAGTGTTAAATGTGCCAAGTTCAAAGGTCGTCTGGGTGGAGGTAATGCTTGTAGTCTATTGTGAGGTAGATGTAGAACTTCCAAACGTGATGATTGGGATAGCAGTCTGTCCGGTAAAGCGGTCAGTGAATTATTCGAAGCGAACAAAGCTCGTAGTAAAGGTAATTCCGGTGTCCAATCTGGTAGACTTTCCAATGAGTTACTAAATCGAAAATATATATAGATTAGTTAAAAAAGCAAGATATTATAGTTTTTGAACGTTTAAAAACTTTGAAGAGAAAAATAATCATGGCCTTTAATCTCACTAAGATATGTCAAGGTGTTCCAAATTCATCGGCACTGGTTCCACGCTCAGTTTCTTCAATCCTAAAAAAAAAAAAAAAAAAATATATACAAGTCTCGTATTTCTGAATGAAAAAACTTCGTCAAGTAGATTAAATCTCACTGTTATTTCCGGCTATCAAAGATATTAAATTTCTTCCGCATAATGTGAGTTCGGTAAGGATATTTCTAGCACATCGAACACTTCTGAGTCCTTGAAGTGCACTAACGTCCAAAGTCTCTATATTATTCTCGCTGACATCCAAATGGGTTAGATTCTGTTAATTTTTTGTCAAAACAAAAATTATGATGATGATTATTGTGTGTTAATTGATTTAAAAAAAAGAAAAAACTGTCATTCTTACCCCATAATTTCCGAGTATGATACTTCCTTTCAGTTGGTTATTCCTAAGATTAACTTTGTGCAAATTATTTCGATTGTTCTTTTCATCTTTGTAAAATTTTCCTTGATCTCCCGGACGGCCTTGTACCTCCTGTATTAACGATAATAACAATTTGAGATAATGATAAATTATACGATAAATTAAAACGGTCATTTATTATCAAGATTTGAATAGCAGCTACTCACCGCAGCTACGACTAGAGCTCGCATCTTTATAAAATATGGTAAAGCTTCTAGTAAGTTGGCAACGATCGAGATGATCCTTAAGTGATTTAATTCGCCCAACTCCGTGGGTAGATCCTTTAATCCATTTCTATCTAGAGTCAGTTCTTCAAGACTGTAGAATAAACGCGGTGAATTAGTATGAATAAAAATATTTATGAAATTATACGATTTAGGTAAATTATAATACAACTGTAATAATTCTACTCTCTAATAATAAATAACAGGGACTATATAAACGACTATGTAATATCACGTATTAGTCGATAAAGGCTTTCGAAATATGAAGAAAAAAAAAAATTAAAATATTAAAGAAACATTTATTATAGCTCTCGATCCATCGATTACACACTTTCCCATAATATACTTGGGCTTCAGTGCAAGCCGGTGAGTTAACGAACAGAAATCGCGTTTCCATTTGGAAAGCTGTAGACCTCTTGCGATATATAGTACCTACCTTGTGTATATTTCTTGTATGTGTATAATGTAAACGATCAGGATTTCCCGTCGTTTTTTATTGCGTAATTGAGAAATTTTTTGTTTGTTTTAGGATTTCAGATTTTTTACAATTCATATTTTGGATTTTTTTGGAATCGTGGATTTGGGACTGAATTCAATTTTCACTTTATTTTTGTTTAAATTATCTATATCATGATTATATATGAACGTAGAATAATATGATATAAAAATTAGCTGCTACGTCGTATCGTTACCCCCAATTTACCTTATTCCCAATTAAAACGGATTACGAGAATCGTTAATATGCTAACTAGTCAATATCAGCAACCTACATGCCTACGTCCGTTGCGATTCGGTTTAATCCACTGCGCAGATGCTCATCCGACTCTGAACTCTAGTTTTACAAATTTATTTACTTCTTTGATTCAAAATTAATCAAAAATGTAAAAGAAAAAAAAAAAAGAGAAAATACTGAAGACAATTCACTTTATTTTTTGATTCTTTTTAATATTTAACTAAAAATTGATATTTTTTTTTTTTTTTTAAATCGATTTATCATCGACCATACGTAAGATTAAAAGATTGATTAAAAATTTATTCACAAGCAACTTTTTGGTTTATCATAAAAAAAAATAAAAATAAATAAATATAAAACATCGCGATTTATTTCAAGACAGGAAACGGATCGTGCACTGCAGTAGATCGCGGGGAAGCCCAGAGCTAACTAAACAACCATAAGTCGATGGGTGGACGACTAGCATATAAAGAACAAGTAAAAGGCTTGTTCACTGGTCGAAGAAGTAGTAGTAAAAGAATAAGAAGAAGGCCCAGCCTTCCTACTAGCCTAAGACTATCAACCGGAACGCGTTCACTGCGTATACGACGGCTGAGCATGACTAGATGAGAAATTAATTTAAATAACCGCAAAAAACTGAACGAGCACACACAATCATATCCCATTTTTTTTTTTGGTTTTTGCGTAAAAATTATTTGCGATAGAAATTAATGGGATAGATAATTTTGAAAACTTGTAGGGATTTTGTGGTGAAAATAATTTCGGGAATATATGGGGTGTTGGTATATCGTGTATCATGTTTATGGGGGTCTATAGCTAAGGCAAGATATAATGTATTGTTACTCAACGAATTCGTATATAGCTGTTAGTATATAAGGTAGTTGTTAAGTGTATAGAGAGTTTATATTTTGCAGGTAGAGTATACGGGCTCGCGAGACCGTAGTTCCTCAGTAAGTTTGCCCTGCCTTATACCTATATATTATGCACGTTTCACTCCTGCCACTTTTTAGTCTTCCGGTATAAATAAATGTGTATTAATATACATAAATCTATGTATATATATATATAGTATATAGTACGATACGTAATACATGTCTAAGTTGCAATATACATACGTTGTGGAATAATTGTTGTCTATTTTAAAGATCGATCAAGATTCATATTCGACAAGAAAGGCTTACGTGTGTTTGTGTGTTACTTTCCATTATTATTAAAAAAAAATAAAAAAATTATGTTGAGAAACTATCATTTATCTCTTTTTTTTTTATCTTCTTCTTCTTCTGTTTTTTTGTTACTATCTATAAAAAAGATTATTTTTTTGTTTTTTTTTTTTTTTTTGATTGACGAAATACGATTTTAAATTGCAGTAATTCAGATATCATAAGGTTCTTTTTTTTCATCACTTGGGGAGAAGGTCATTGGTAGTCTAAATCCAGATTTTCGAGACTTCAGCCCTTCTACGTCAACCAATTGTCTTGAATTTGAGGATGAATTTATTTTTATTTAATGTTAATTCGCCTATTTTTAACTTTTGACTAAAAATTGTTGAAATCAAATTTGTAGGAAATTAAATTCTCTACAACTTTGGTTATTAGCATTTTTTGGCTACGATTGATATTTATCGACTTAAACCTCGAAAAGAAGGAAAGAAATTTAATTATTGTATTATATCGTTTATTTTCAACTTTATCGCATAAAAAAAATCAGAAAAAAACTTGTAGGGAATAAAATTCTCGACAACTTTGGTCTTAACCTTTTTTTTCTCCTATAGGGTTAAGATTTTCGTACTTATTTTCGACACTAATTAAAAATCATAAATCAATTTAGTATAAATTTATTATCAATCAGAAATAGTTATAAAAAAATATTGTATGAAAATTTTGAAAGAATTCTTTTGCTTGCTCTTGACTTTTTTTTTTTGTCTCTCAAATATCATTTCCAAATAATTATACATCAATAAATTGATGAGACAAAACAACGATGAAAAAGAAATTCGAAACAAACAAACAAAAAAAATCTTCAAATGGATTCAAAATTACTTGATTTATAATCAAAAATTATGAGCATGAGAAATTTTCATATATGTCCTTCGATTTAAGAAATAAAATTCAACTTTCAATTTTTCAATGTCAACCTACATGCTTCACACACTTGAAAGTAATTTTAGTAATTACATAGGTTTGTGGGACGATTAATAGTACCGTGAAAAACTGTATCTTCCTTTTCTTTTCCGCTTAACAAAATTAATACTTTTTTCAATTTTTGTAATTGAATAGTGAAAATTTTTGGTAATGTATAAATTTTTATTTAGCTATTTTTGAACCCTCTCTAGTGACCTATGGTATAGTGTGTAACACGCTTTGTGGACTTAACCCGTTTTCAATTTTTTTTTTTTTTTCTTGTTTCTCGCTTTTTAATAATTTCATTTTCAAACTTTGAGAAACTTTTATTCCTGTACTTCTATGTAATAACTTTTATATTAATTAAACACACATATCTACATATATACATACAGGTTTTGTATTATAACAATAAATTTTTTTTATAATGGGATTTTAATGAGGAGAATTCTAACGAGTGAAAAATATTTTTTCAAATTTTTCCTAGTTTATTTTTTTGTTATTGTAAATACCTTGAAAAACCAGAAAATTTTACGATCAATAATCATTTTCATTTACTTACTTTACGAGGTGTTTAATTTCTGGATTAATTTCCGTTATTAGATTGTCGGATAGGTCGAGGGTCGTAAGACCCTTGAGCTCGAAAATTTCCATCGGTATATTCTTGAGGTTATTTCTTTGGAGATGTAGTCCAGTCAGTCTATGAAATCTGTTTAAAAATTTCCAAAACGTTAAATTGATGACCAAAAAAAATTTCAAAAAATAAAATGAAAAAGAAAAAACGAAGCAGCAATCTTCTATCCAGAAAATTAAAAATCACCTTTGCAAAATTTCCAAATTACTGTTAGGATTTCCCAGCTGATTTTGACCTAATAATAATTCCTCAATAGCTGGAAAGGCGATTGTGCTATCCGGAATTCTTGACAGTCCACCCTTACTGAGGTCGAGTAGTCGAGGACAGGATGGATGTTGAGTGGCCTGAAAATGGACCATTAATTAATCAATCGATTAATCATTAATCAATCGACAAGTACTCTCTCATTTTTCTTGATTAAAATTTTCATTTTTGTAATAAAAAAAAAAAACCTTCGTGTTTAAATACGAAAAAAAGGGAACCATCACCTCCGCCTCGAGTGAATCGGTCTCCAAAGTATCCTGTAGTTTATCGGAGTCTCGTTCCTCCATAATGGCGACTAAGTTCCCTATGTGCACCATGCCTTATACTTGTTCTATTTTATTTTATTCTGTTATTTATTTATTTATTTTATTATAATTCCAAATTCTGTATAAATAAATTTATTTTCGTTACAGAGGCACGATTTTTGGGCCTAAAAAGCGCACCTAAACTGACCGTCTCCTGACCATTAAGCAAAAAAAGTCTCGAGAGGGTGCAAAAAGTCGTGAGCGGGCACAAAAAGTCAGCAGCGGACGTAAAAGTCACTTTTACGTCCGCTCCCAACGTTTTGAGCTCGCGACTCCGAAATGACTATCATGTTTGAGGCGTGAAAAACACAAAAATCAACACTCGTGTCACAGAAAATATGGTATGCGTTAAGAGCTTGTGGTTTTTTTTTTTGACTTTGTGTATTTGCAGTACTTGGTTTAAAAAAGCCCACTTTACGCCCTTGGTACACAATATACTATTATTATAACCCTCCTAAGTTTATATCTGGCTTGTTTTATTCACAGTTGAGTGAAACCACTGTTGAAAATATAACGCGATTATCCGTAACCCATACTTCCTTGAATTGCTTCCTGAAGCTCGAGGATCTCAAGAGTGTAAAATAAAAGGGTGATGTATATATATATAAAAGAGTTGCTGTTAAACGTGTAACGAAATTACTGCCGTGGAGAGTTTGCGAAGTACGTTTATTTTTTTTGTTTCTCCATTTTTTTTGTTTAAATAATTTTCTCTCTGAACAGAAAATTTTACGAAACTATATGAAATAGGGGAAAAGTTGTTGGTGTCACTTTGCGGTTGGTTATAATAAGAAGACTGCGATTCACAGTTATTGGAAAATTGCAATTTACCATTTAGCCTTGGGCTTGCGAGAGAGCAACCACCCCACCGTGAATGGAAGGGGTAGCTGTAGATGTAGCTACGGATTTAGCTATTTTCGGTAATTTACGTCACCCAATATGCGAAGTTTGGTTCGCTAACGGAATTAGTTATCACCATGTTATTGGCAATTAATTTCCTAAGCGCTACCAATCCTACCGGTATACTAAAGTAATTGCTTATATATACCTGAAGTTAGCCGTTTAATAATATAAGTAATCTGTATAAGGTATCGTTTGTAAAAAAAATAAAAAAAATAAAATTAAAAAAATATTTTTATAATTCCTCTGTTAAAATAACTCAAAAAAAAAAAATATATATAAATGGCGATTCTTATATGTATATGCGGAACTAACTCTCTCTCTCTCTCTCTGAAAGTGCAAAAGAAAAAAAAAAAAAAAAAAGAAAAAACCTTTTTCATGATCGATATGGGTACGTCTATAACCATAAAGGCATTTGAAGGACCTTTTCCCCTCTCGTTCTCACTTTTGGTAATGTTCAAGGTAGGTCCGTCGAGGTATATTTCATTGGTTGAAGTAGCTGGCTGGGGTATAGAACCTTGGGTATATAAAATGAGGGCGATCGGAAATACCGAGGAAATAGGAATCAGTTACCCATATATGTGCACCTATATTATATACATGTGTGTGTGTGTGTGTGTGTGTGTGTGTGTGTGTATACTTCTTAGCCCTTATCAAACTGCAGGATACACCCAGTCACACACACACACACACACACATGTATATATGTATATATCTATATACCAATATTCTTTGTTCCCAGAGGGCTTCTAGGGCTTAGATCAAACCACTGGCTCGTGTTGTTCTTCTTCTTTGTTCCATAACGTGGAAAGTGGGGGGGGGGGGAAACGGGAAAAAAAGGGGAAACAGCTGGTAAGATTTAAGAGGATAGATAACGTCCACCAGTCACGATATGTGGTTCGGTTCGAATTTTTCAGCTTCGATATTAACATAAACGGATTTATAAAAACAGACAGCTGTTTATCTTTTACTTAAGGTTTTTCGAGAAATAATATCGCCTTTTTTTTAATCACTTTTTAGGATTTTTCAACAGAACAGCAAAGATCATGACGAATTTATAATTTCCCTGATTGTAAAAGCAGCTATACTCGCAGATCATTATCACCAAATCGACTTTCTCCTATTAATTTCATATCTTAAGTAAAATACACTAAGGAATCTTGATTCTAGGATATAAATCTCATTATTCAGGATGCGTATACATTCATAATTGCGTAATACGCATAACGTCACGTTACGGTACACGGATCACGATGTGCATGTACATACATACCTATGTTGAATCTTATACCGCCGGTAGGTATACTCGTTTCAGAAAACGGTATAAAGTAATAGAAAAAAAAAATTTTTTAAATAAAATAAAATAAAATAAATCTTTAAGAATTTATAAATCCGATCGAAAAAATTATTATCATTCTATATAAAAAATTTTAAAAGTTTATATACATATGTATAACCTCGTTAATATTTAAATTGCGAAAGTATTTTTCGTCGCGTAATCATCCGCGGTTCTACACTCCAATGATTATCACACTTGCATTTACTCCTTCCTTTACTAACTGTCACTATCATTATCTGTTTTTTTTTTTTTTTTCTTATCACACAACGTCACTGATTTTACAATTAATTAATCGATTCGACTGATTGAATGATCCAAAAATATAAATCACGACTAGAAATAATCTTTTTATTATTATTATTATTATTATTATTATAATTTTTTTATTTATTAAACTTTGTTCATTTTTTCAAGAGATTTGAAAAGAGGAGTTTTTTTTTTTTTTTTTCGTTGGACACTTTTCCCGGGATATTTTCATGTTTTATTAATTAAGTGCCTATATAGGGTCTTGGCGATGCAGGTAAAAGATTTTTATTTTTTTTTTTATTTTTCTTTAATAATTAAAAAAAAGCCATATACGTTTGTAAAAAAAAAAAAAAATTAAAATTAAAATTTAAGAAGCACATTGAGACGTAGCTTGAGGTTGAAAGAAGAATTCTGTACTGAAAAGTTAGAATTGTCGCCTGCCCATAGACCCGGCTCGAGGTTTGCCGGAAGACACGGTTCGAGGATTCCGTTTCCCAGGTAACCGTCTTACACCGTAGAACCTTTATTCTTTATTTATAGTTATCGATATCCTATGAAACTTATATACATAAGTATATAGTAAAGAGAAAAAGAAATTTAAATAAAATTTTAATATAATGTAAAGTATATACCTATATAGGTATTATACATATAATAATTGGAAGAAGTTTAAAGTATAGTTTGAAATAAAATTTGTGGTGTAATTGGTATCGGAGAAGAAAAAAAAAAAAATATATATATATATACATATATATATACATACTTATATAAACTATAAGTAGTATACAGTTCTGTGAATTAAAAAGTAGAGGGGGTAAAGAAAAAGAAAAAGAAAAAGAAAAAAAAAAAAAAAACTGAGTACAGGTAACTTCGAGAAACTTGTAACGGTGGTAGATTGAATAAATTTTCTTTTAATGGCCAATTTACAAAGAAAATAATAATTCAACCGGGGTACTTATACTTACTTAACTATAGGGTACTTTGACCGAAAGAAATGATTACGAATGCAGGACGGTTAACTGTAAACACGGTTTGTTGACTGTTTAACATCCTCGCATATTAGGACAAAGTTTAAATAATAAATTGACCGAAACGCGTTTAAAATTTTAACTGTACGTATACATACTTCGCACAATATACATTCGAAATTTTGTATTCTCTTTTTTTTTTTAGACTGATAGAAAATGGTCCCTTAAATAATTATAAAAACAAAAAATCCATTTATGTCATCCAAAATCTTATCATATACCATTCATATGCTTTGCAGACTTCAATAAATGAATGATCAAATTTTGTCTCATGAAATACATACATGACGTATATTTTCCAATCCTAAATACATAAGAGAAAAGATTGGATAAGGGATGGCTGTAGTATTATTATTTTGTAACTGTGTCCATATTGCCCAATTTTCTCGTATATAGTTTGCAAAATTTTCTTATTCTTTTATTATTTCGATATTAAAAATTTTTTTTTGTATGTTTTTTTTTTTTTTTTTTGTGAGTTTTTTTCACAATTTCAAACGCAAGCTTGTCTCCCTTACAGCTGTAGATGTCAGAGTTGAATCGGCGTAAATAAGATTTAATTAAACCCATTTCAAGTGAGGTGAGTTGAGATAGATGCTGCAGAAGAAGGACGTGGGATCTCAATTCCGCACCATCCCTTATGAAACGTTGCGTCAAGTCGCTTCGCCTCGCCTCTGCAGTGACAATTCCAAGGGGACAATATTATATCCTCACGGTTTCTGTTCTAGTTTCATTATTCTCAGTGTGAGTCTTATAAGTCTCCGTACATTGGCAAAGATGTGAAGGTGTACATATATACCATAAGAAACTATGAAGTAAGATTGTGCGTACGGTAGGTATAGGTGTAAGGGTTGAAGACGTCGCGACGAGGCGCGTCCCGGTCCCAGTCCCGCCTATGCGCCCCTCTGAATCTTGTGTGTTAAGAAGAGGAGCGAATTCCAGGATTTGGAAAAGTGGAGGAAAAGCTTGTAGCTCAAGCTGCTCCGGAAGACGTGGGAGATGACAAAAAGTAAATTAACTCACGACTACTACACTGAGCAACGAGTTGCTGGAAAGCATCTTCCCCCCTTCTCACGAAACTGAGATATATACATATACAGGGTGGCCACGAATTTAATTCTCAAATTTCGCTGGATAATTGGAGGGGTTCGCCTTAACACCGTACTGTTGAAAGCAGTAATCTCCGTTGCGGCGTTTGTGAGATACAGATCATTGAAAATGTAACGCCTGTGTGTAGGCAACCAACTACACCGAAGCGAACTGTAGGTTGTCTCATTTTAGGCGCTCACGATCGCTGCAACGAGTCACAACGCTTTATCAATAGAATAATATACAGAGTGAGTCTTGTCAAAGTTCCAGCCTCATTTATTTATACAAAAAATATGATTTTTTGGATAAATAAAACGTGGAGTCCCTTCAAAATTCGAATTACAGGACTAAAACATGCTCAGTATGAAAGTTACGTTTTATTTTCCACCCTCCGGTTGTTCAATTAGTCAAACAAACTGCATTTTAGTATAGCTGATTAGCTACACTTGTTTTTAAGCTTTGATAAGATTCACCCTGTATATAAAGCAGCTGTACAAGTATTTTAAACAGTCGTGCTAGCGCCTGTATGTAGACAGCCGAATACACAGAGGCGAACTGTGAGATGCCTGATCTTAGGTATTATATCGACCGCTAAACGATTCATAACGCTTTTCCAGTTCAATAATCACAAGCGAAAGCACTTCCTTTCATCAAATTTTATTCACAGATATCAGAATTTAATGAAGAAAGTCTTTCAGGTGGTGATCATTGAACTGGTAAACCGTTGTGACTCGTTTTGGCGATAGATGTGAACGCCTAAGGCCACACCACCTACAGTTCGCCTCAGTGTAGTTGGCTGCCTACATGCAGGCACAGCGCAATTATTTAAATGGCCTGTATCTTACAGACTGAACTAGATTCATAACAAAAAATAAAAGTAGAATTTTATATAGGGGTTCGTCGATCCAATTGATAAATAATCGATTAATTTCTATATAATTTCAAAATTGAAAAAAAACTCGATGTAATTGGAAAAAACAAAAATTAAAAAATCGTATTAAACTTAATTCGTTTTGATTGGCATTTGGATAAAGTTTTTAATATTATACAGACAAGTGTATACTCGAGTTTTTGTTTGAGTTCCATTTTTCTATTTTTTTTTTTTTTTTTTTTCTATTTGTGAAAAAAATAAAAAAAATAAATAAAAAAATAAAACGTTTCGTCAAAGGGATCTCGTGGCACCGTTATAAGTCGCGTCACTTAAGAAATTGGCAGCCCGTTCAATCGTCCTGGGGATACGCGAAAGCTAATAAGTAAAATCCAATTTGTCTCGTCGTACGCCCGTTTTCTTCCCGAGTAGACGATATAACGGAAAATTCTCTTTCTTTTCATTTCCCCTCTCTCTTAGAGAAAAGCTTTTCTTTTATAATACCCAAATCGAGGAATCGAATATTTAGAAACAAAAAAATAGTTTCTCACCTTTTTTTTTTTTTATTCTGTTCATTCATTTATTAAATTTTTTGTCTTTGTATAATATTTCTATTCGTTTTTCATTTTCGAAAAACCTAAAGAAAGATAGATAATTTTTGTGGGATCGTGGGTTGTCACGGGGAATCGAAAAATTGAAGGGATCGAAAGATACTCGACGATATGGATACACATAATATAGGCAGATACATATATATATCTTTTTCTATATATGTATGTATACATGAAGAAATAAGAATAAGAATAAGGATAGCAACAAGGATATAAGATTACTATATGTGTATATATCTACCTGCCGGATTGGAGCTGAGGAAACCCCACCGCATTGAAATTTGAATAATGCGATAACCAACCGGAGTTCCATAAATTCAATTTTACGATAGATATGGAAATGTATGGTATACAGGTACTACGGTATGGTATGCTACGCAAAACCATATCCCCAATGCACGAACCAGACATGATAGAACTCACTCGCAATATGCAGTATAAGATATAAAAAAAAAAATACACTTGCACACCCTCCTCAGACTGCAAGGTGATCATAAAACGGTACAAAAGTGATAAAAAAAGGGGAGGCTAAGAAAGAAAAAAAGTAAAAAAAAATAAAAAATTCCATAAAACGTGAAATGAAATAAATTTTGAAAAATAAAATTCAAAATAAAAGTTTCGAAAAAAATTAAAAAAATTTAGGCTGAACTTTGCAGTCGAATTGGCATAGAATACCCCATATATAATATAATATATATTATTTAAATTTTTTCATTATAAAAAAAAAAAAAAGAAAAGATATTCTTATAGATCGTCGAGTTTATTTCTTGTAAAAACTTAAAAAGTCTTTGATACGATATTTACGTAATGAGTAAGTAAAATGAAGTGAAGTCAACTAGTGACTTTGCGGCATATCCGACCTCCAGAGTTCGTGTCTTGCCTCGAGTCCCTTTCTCTTTCTCTTTCCCTTTTTTCTTTCATCTTGAAAATTGGCAGCTAAATATTAAACTTTGGAATTGTGGACGACGGGGTGTCTCTGCAAGGAGTACGGTAATACTCTCACATCTATTAGACACTAATCTACATCCAAAGAGACACAATCAAGCTAAAACATACACCGAGAAAGTCTCTTGAAACTGAACAATCGACAGCGCAAGCGCGAATTTTACCGTCTGCTAATACAAGCTGGCCATCCCGAGTTTTAGCTATCAAATTAAAGTTAGAATCGAGATTAGAATTTCGTGCAATAGTTGGCTCTCCTGACTTACAAGCTCACATATCATCGCGGACCAATGAAATTGAATTATTTGACGCATGCGCTGTCGACTGTTTAGTTTCAAGAGACTGTCTTGGTATGTGTATACATATGGGCAATTCCTCGAGAATTTGACCTGGAATTTTACTTTACCTGACGTAATATGACATTTAAAAATATGAAAACCTATTTCGAAACGCTCTAACCGATTTCGATGTTAGAAAATCTGAAATTAAACATTGAAAATGTCGAAGTCAAACCTAAAATCAAATTTATGTAGAATTCCTGATGTGTAACCATTGCTTTTTTACATCAATTATCATTCGTTCGATCGTGGTACTGTTCCCAATAAATTCTGTCTGTTTATTTATACGATTAATCATTATCAAATAAACCATAGTTACTGGCATGAACACAACATTGTACCCTGTTTACCTCTGCTGGTTATTTCCAATTTTCTTGGCATCATGTCAAACGTCAATGTGCACTAGGAACGGGAGTTTTAGTAATTGAAATCGATCGATCTTCGTCCATCTCATGTTCATCCCTTAACAGTCTGGTTCTCTGATCTAATTTCCCTCTATCTCTATCTCCTTTTATCGTTAATTATCAATTATCGTCATCGTTGTCACATTTTACTTTGATAAATTTGTCGATGGTAGTTAATTCGTCTTGTGAAATTTTCTACCAGCATTGAATAGAATGAAAACGGATGAGATGGTACGGAAGTTGAGGTAAAAAACACTCGCAAACGAGCCGGATTATTATATACCAGAGACAAAACAATCGGAGACAAATTTCTTATCCTTATACAGAGGCTTTCTCTAGCTGTTTCCAGGGGATAACGGAAGTCCGGGAGGAAAACCTTCAGTGTTAAGCCATCCTTTCATTCATCTCACGTATAAACCACCCTCCTTCCCTCCCTCAACCCTTACCCATCCGCCTTACCTTGCTTTAACTTCCCTTGCTGCTCATCCTTAGATGTGAAAAACATTTCTTAGCTTTTTTTTTTTTTTCTTTTTTTTTTTTTTTTTTTAAGCTTAGAGAGACTGTGCGGTTTTCTGAGTTCTAGTGTTTTTTCAACTTTACAATTTTACCAAGTTTCAAATTTACTTTAAGATTATTTCCAGTCTCTAGTTAGCGAGGTTCCAATTAGTCTTTTATTTTTCTGTCAGTTTCAGACAGTTTAAACTTCTAATTATCACGACTTGTTATTTCAAAGACTAATTTTTCTCCATTATTTAATAAAAATTTTCATGTTTTATTTTACGAAAAATTTTATTCTTAACTTTTTTATAAGTTTAACATATTTTCCAAGTTCAAGTTTAACTACTCGATTATCTTTACATGCACTTTTACTAATCTAGTTAAAAAAAAAAAAACAAAAAAAAAAAACTGTGAATAGAATAAGAAGACTTTATCATCCCTATCGTTCTAAATAAACCTGTGATATATATGACAAGATTCTTCTCTGATATTATCACACAGTATTACGTTAGTCACTCATCCCCCTCATTCTTCATCACAGCTCTTCTTATTATACTAGCTGACTTGAAATAGATACCATCTTCTTCTCGACGTCTAGTCTAGTTAAATTTTGTATCAAATATCGTCATCCCTTAGTTGGTTTTATCTTAGTTTATTCTCACCCTACGTTCTACAGACATAAGACACTGGATCTCATCGACCTAGCAATTTCATTTAGCTTCGTTTGCATTAGCCACGTTAAACTACAAATATTATATACATATGGGACATTCCATGTCATTTCAACTTGGGTTTGACCCTTGACCTCTCGATTTTTTTTTATATGATTTTTCTCACTTTGAAAGGTTCTCAGTTTTTTTTTTTTTTGTTTTTCTACATTTTTTCAAATCTAGAAATATTTTCATATGTCAAAACGTATTTTTAAAAAAGGGTTCAAATGACATGGAATGCCCTATATATTCTATACACAATTTGTAGTATAATATACACCATCGTAGAGCTTTGATACTCACATATACGCAAAATTTCATCTCTATACATACGTTTACTTGGTTATAAACGTATAAATAGCAAAAGGGTTGCGAAGGTGCGGTTGAGGGTAGTTCTCCCTAGTTTTCGGTCATAGAAGACATTAAAATCTAGTTTTATGATTTAGGTAGACGTTGTTATAAATATTCAAGAGACTAGTGGGATCTGATATACTCTAGGATATGGTATAACGCTTTGTTTTCTACAAATACAATAAACTCCTTTGGACGACAGTGCACCATCAACTTACGTATATTATTACACTGACATTGGATGGTTTTGAATTATTTAACAAAGCAATTTGATAAAATATACAATCCACTATCGCTAAAAATTACTTTACAGTTGTAGCTTATACAATTTCTTTTCAATTTTGAAATTATAATCTGGTTTAACAGTCACCAAAATATTTTTTTTTTTTTTTTTTTTATATAGAGTTTTAGAAAATTCGAAATTTTTTATAACAATAAAATAAATTCGTCATTTTGACTGTTTGGAAATTCGGAACTTCGACATTGTTTCAATTTATTAATTTCAATTTTTTATATAAAATTTTGTACAGATTTTTTATTATTTTATTTTTTTTGAATTTCATTCATCGTCTAATTTTTATTATAAATTTACAAATTTATCTCAAATTCAACAAATCTTTTATTCAACTTTAATAAGCTTTATCATCTTTTATATTATTCGTTATAGAAAATTTTATTAAATTATAAAGAAACGTTTTTTTTTTTTTAATTTTACTGATAGATTCCTGATCAACTTCAGGATGATACATTATAATGTCAACGATAAGTATATCCGATCATCGTTCTTTTATAATTTCCCAAACTTTATATATATCGCGATAATTTTCCCATCTCATATAAATTTCCTTTTCTTTTTTTTTCTTTATTTCTAATAATGGAAAGATAAAGTTTTCACACAGGGACTTGCTGACTGATGTAAGTAAATGAATAAACTATAGCAAAGATATGAGGGTGTGTATATAAGATCGACAAGAAACCAAAAAATAGAAAAATAGAAAAAGTACAAAAATAAAAAAAAAAAACGAAAAGAAAAACCTAAGAAATGGTTCGGTATAACTTTTAGGATCTTCGAAACAGCCCCGAAGGATATCTAATAAATATTTTAGAAGTATCGTTTAAATATTCCATACATATACCTATGTATGTACACATTCATATATAGGTACCTATGTAAGTATATATACATAGTACGTATACCTACATTTCTTTTTGCCATATATACCTATGTACTTATATTTACTTGAATATGTACCCTGCACCTAGGTTGTTCCCAGTTTACCTTCATCCATGTCTATCTTATCTTTTTTTTACCTTACACCGATCTTCACCAGCTACTAGGCTCATAGAAAATTCAACCATTTTACCCCGAAGAAAAAAAGAAAAATACAAAAAAAAATAAAAAATAGAAGATAGAAGAAAATGAAAGAAAAAATAATATAAAAAGTAAAAGCAAAAACCAATCAACCTATTATCGATGATCCAAAATTCTGTTCCCTTTCAGGGTTTTTTTTTTCAATCTACTCATTCGTTTATTTCATTAACAAATCCGATCCCGAAAGACCGAAAAATGAAAATGAAAAATAATAAATAAAAAGGAATGAAAAGAAAAAAATCAGGAAACCGGTTGACCTGTGGGCCAACCCGAAAACTTCCCGCTGTGTTAAATACGTTATAATTAATTGATACTATTGTGTTTATAATAAATTAAATAAGGTTGTAAGTATAATTAGTTTTCCCTATACAAATCTTTTTTTCTTCAATTTCGATTCTTTGAATAACTTTGAAACTACTCGACGGATCGATTCCAAAATCTAATCAGATCTAAGTCTTGGTGAACCCTTTCGATGGCCGCAACAATCATTCAAATCGGTTAATTCGTTCCAAAGGTATCGTACGACAAAAAGAGAAATTTTTGCCGTCCAATATCTTTTAAACCAATCGTTCGATTTTGATGAATCTTACGGCGATCGAAAGGGCTATCCAAGAGCTAAGTCTGATCAAGTTTTGAGACTAATCGCACGAACAGTTTAGGAGTTATGCGCTAAAAACATGAAAAAAAATTGTTTTTTAATTTTTATTTCTCAAATAACTTTGAAACTACTCGACCGATCGACTTCAAAATCTAATCAGATCTAAATCTTGATAAACTCTTTCGATCACCATAAGAACCATTCCAATCGGTCGATTCGTTCTAAAGATATCGTACGACAAAAATTTGTTTACACACATACGGACGGCTATTCAAAAATAGTCAGAATAGCTTCCTAGGACTCCAAAACGTCGAGATCTGATGAAGACTCGATTTTCGAAAATCGGACCGAAACCAATAACTTCCCTTTTTTAATGAAAATGTTCAATTTTCATTGCGAGAAGTTAAAAAAAATATTGAATAAGATGAGAAGGTGAATCAAGAAATAAATTTGGATAGAAAATTTGAAATTATTTTGATTACCTGTTTTAACCAACATCTCCAAAGATCCCTGTCCCAAGGATGATGAAAGCCGAGATAAAGATGACGTGTTTCAGTATGATGTGGGGATTCTGATATAGGACGATTTGTTTGGTACTGCAGAGATGGTGAAGTTATCCTAGGGTATCCGGTAACGCGGAGAACAAGCCTGCCAAGACGCGAAGGAGCACAACATACAGCACTTCCATTTCCGCCAAGTTCCATCCACTCCGGTGAAGCATCGGATGAAGCTTAAATATAAAATACGAAATGTGAAATTTGGAATTAATTTAAATAAAAATTATGTCACATACCCAAAAAATGATTAAGAGAAATTCTTAACGATTTTTGTTAAAAAAAATTTATTTCTCAAACAAAAAAAGGGTTTAGGGTTAAATTAAAAAGCTGATACTCTTTAGGGATCTATTCCAAATTATTTAGAGACGATTTGGGGGGTGGATGGAGAAAAAATTCGTCCACACTCCCAAATAAAGAATCACCCTGAGGTATATACGGTCTATATATGGACAGGTATATAAGGTTGAGAGGTAGGATTTCCGCAAGGTGAAGAGCAAAGACGTATGTATATATATATATAGGTATATATAGGTATGTATGTATGTACAGAGAGACAGAGAAGAAAGCGATGAAAACTTTATAAACGTCGAAAGTTTTGGATGTGGGTATAAGGTAGGTAGGTAGGTAGGTAGGTAGGTAGGTATAAGGTATAAGGTGGGTACTGGAAGCCGGAAACAAAGACGGAACTGCGGGGAACTTTTGGAGGAAAAACTTTTTGTGGGAATCGGCTTATTGGACCTCAACTCAGGCCGCCACGTCGCTGGAAACTCACGACGAAGAATAAGAATAAGAAGAAGAAGAAGAAAAAGAAGATGGAGAAGGAGTTCTATACACCGTACATTAGCCGATATACGGGGTGTACAAATTCCCACTAAAAAAAAAAAAAAAAAAAAAAAAAACAGAAAAAAATCCCCCAAAAGAATTATTATGAAATAAAATGTCTAAAACGTATTAGTAGATTATTTTCAAAATATCTTCGAAATTAAGAGGTTTAGAGTAATTTAACAAGATAGTTTTTTTGTAGAAAATTTTATAAACTACAAAAAAGATTCTTTAACATTTTTCGCTAAATTTAATAGTTTCAGAGATAATCACCGTATAAACTATAAAAACGTAATTTGACTAAAAAAAAACAATCTGAACAGGGTTAATACTAGTTTACGTAATTAAATAAAGAAAAATTGATACTCAATGCACGACCTCTCAGAATTATCTGACGTGGTCCAGGAATACTTTTCACAAGATAATTAGAAGATAAAATAATTACTCACGTTTGAAGTTGTTAATTCAGATAAAATAGAAAAAAACAAAAAAAAAAAAAAAAAATGTTTTATTTTTTCTTTTCTTCTGGTTATTTTTAATTTACATATACATAGATACAAGTATGTATGTAGTACATATATGTGATAGTTGTAGGAGAGTTTATATTCCAAAATATGGGTAGTATAGTCCCTTTATAGCTGTGTGGTTTGGGTTTAAGGTTTCGGGGTTTGGACCACGACGACGATGACGCACAACCCCGAACTTTGGTATGTATCTACACGTACCTCACCTACCTCCATCTACCAACCCACGAACCTACCTACCTACCTACGTATGTACATCGAGCTAGATATAGCTGCGGGAAGTGTATTATCTTTTTATACCGAAAAGTTTGGTGAAAATATTTGAATATACGCTAGAGAGATGGGGAAAAAGACGAGAGTCAAGAGAAGAGAAGAGAAGAGAATAAGGTATGAAAAACGAGGTATATATGTATATATAAGAGCGAAGAACGAACAGCCCTCTCTCTAGAGTGTCGAAATTTAATTCAAAATTTATGTATTCTGATTCTTTGAAAGAGGAAGGAGTACCTACAGCTAACCACGATAAATATTTAAATATTGTATAGATAGCTATGTCATAAAATATATAATTAGTACCTACAAATTTTTGGGAGGGGGTGATTTAAAGAGTGGTACAATAATGGAAGGAGTATAAGGGCCTTAAGGGGTGTGGATGAAATATTTCAAATTTTACTTCCTACTCCACACAAAAGGCAACTAATATTATCAGACCGTCGTTTGTCTCCTTTGTTCCCTTTGTTGTATAACCGAGTAGAGATTTACAATTTCAATTTCATCCCTGAAGGGGGAGGTGATGGGGGAATAAGGTACGAGGGTGGTTTTCTTCCTATAACTTCGATCACTGTAATATACGTACAAATAGTGGACATAGAATAAGAAAACAAACAAAAAAATGGAAAATTTAAAAAAAAAATAGAAGAAGAAGAAGAAGAAGAAGAAGAAGAATAGAAACACAAAATCCGATTATTTGGTAAACGTATTATGTACAGTGTATACGGATACTGTGCAAGAGGACGAATCGCAGTCCGGCAAAAGCCGCAGAGGGCTAAAATAGATCCTGGATAATCCTCTGAGACGTAGACAAATGATAGAGATTACTTCCGGAAGGGAGTGACAGGTACGTTAAGAAGAGGAGGAGGTGAAGGAGGAGAAGGAAGAGGAGCAGAAGTATCTACAACACCTTAGCTTTCCAATCTTTACTCTATTTTTCATCATAGTCTAAATTTTTAATTGAACAAAAAATAAATGAAATAAAAATTAAGGGATGAATTATAGCGATTACGAAGTGAAAATATATTTTTTTGGATAATTAGGGTCTGTGACTCTGACCATTTTAGGATTTTGATCGGTGGTTCTTTTTTTTCGTTTTTTTTTTTTTTTTTTTGTAGGGGGGGGGATTTTTTGTTTTTTTCTTATGGATTGTTAAACAATAATTAAAGCATGTGTATTATGATACGATTATAGTTGATATTGTACCTACGTATACCATACCTGGGTAAAGGAATAGGCGGGATCCGATCACGGCTAGAGGTCGTCTCTTCCATTGTGGAAAGACTAATCCTTTCAGTACTAGAACGTAACCACAGTGGCTATAGCCATTAAGTTCTATGACTGGGGCAGTCGGGCCTGAAATTAATTTCAAAAAGTTTAATTGAATAAATAGAGCCTGCGTAGAATATAGGATTAGAATTCCGTCATTAAAACTAATTGAAAAAAAAATCAAATAAAATAAAATAAAAAATCAAATAAAATTACAACATTTCTAAAAATTTATAATTTCTCTCTTGCATTTTTTACTTCTTCTTCGTCTTCTTTTTCAAACAATTTTTATCATCATTTATAATCTCCCTTGATTGTCTTTTTCTACCTTAGACGTAAATTTGTACAAGAAAAGTGTATTCCAAAAATAAAAAAAATCGAAAATAAAATAAAAGAAAATTCAAAAAATAAAAATAACAGAAAGACAATCTGTTCGTCTTTTTATATATAAGGGATGACGTGTTTATCGACGTGGACTCCGGTTATTTAATGAAAGTAATCGAGCGTTAAGCTGGTGATTTGAGCCGCGTGTCTTACGCCTCATTGAGCTTCCGACAGTTCTGATACGAGAATATCCTACGTCTTATTTTACACCCACACAACTTATTTATATGTATATATTATGTATACATATATACAAAGGTTTCTCGCTTTCTAAACATTAAATTTTCTCCTTTTTTTACTTTCCTTTAGCATTTTCGTTTTATTTTGCAAACTTGCAGTATACACTCGAAAAATCAAATGACTTTTGTTTCCATTTAGAAAAAACGAATTTGATCTTACCCTGACCCTAGCAAAACCTCAACTAAAAAATCCAACAACGCCAATTCATTTCCCCTTTATCAAAACCCTGAAAATTTTTTTTGGCTCTCAACTCAACACTTGATCGGCGAAGTATTTTTCGAGATAAATTAGATTGGAGATTAAAATGAGACACCCTGTACATTTTTTAAATCATTATTTATAAAAAAGGAATTAGAAATTAATTTTTGTATCACGTGGGTAGTTGTTTTACCTTCAGGATTTTAGCCTGTAGTTAAATTCTTTTACATATTTAATATTTTTTATATAGTATATATATATATATAGTATATACGTATACCTGTACGTATATATATGTAGAAGTAAAATTTTGTTGGGAAAATTTAGTCATGTACAAGAATTAGGATTTCGAGGAAAACGTACGGATGTACATCGTCGTATATGCCAAGGGTAGGGCTATTAGCCCTTGCGGTTTGGCGAACTCGTTTAAATCTGGCATATTATACTCTATATATGTATATATGTATATAATGTATGCGTATACCTGACTACGTTACGCCTCCAGGTATGTAACATACGAGTATAATACATACCTAAATAGATACGTATATGTATATACATACCTATATATGTATGTATGTTCGTACATACGTATGGTGTTTTTGTATAAACCCAGAAATATGAAACCAGCATTAAAGCTCAAAAGCTTAAAAGCCGTTGGTAAATGGAACGAAAATTATCCTCCAAAGTAGGTAGATACATGTGTATATTATAGGTATGGACCTAAAGCTATATGTATATATATATATATATATATATATATATATATATATATATATATATATATATATATATATATATATATATATATATATATATATATATATATATATATATATATATATATATATATATATATACAACTGTAATAGCTATACTCAAACCGCGGAGAATTCTACTCTTCTTACAAAATATATACGTGTGGAGATAAAGAGGAGAAAATGAGTAAGCTTTACGTTTTTTTTTTTTGTTCTGTTCTCTGTTGAATTTTGTGTCATTTTTTTTTTTTTTTTGGTAATATTTCTATTTCGTTTTTTGAAACTGTACAAATAAAGTCGAATTTTTGTTCCTTAATATTCACGACAAAAAGGGCACTGGGTTGATGATCCTGATTTAAAAAAAAAAAAAAATTTTTTTCTTATTCGTTTCTTTGAAAATTTCGTTAAATTAAAAAATGAGTCTACCAAAAAGCAACTCTCTGGGAAAGCGAATGTAATATATAAGGACGTCGTAGTAGTCGTTGATTGATGGTCGATCGAATGTAGAATGAGAAGGGCTTTGGTAAACGACGAGAAAGGAATGGATCAAGAGTTTTTTTTCTATTTTTTTTTTTTTTTCTTCTGATTTTAGATCATTTTTCTAATAATCTATACCCAAAATCTCGCTCCAGGTTTCTCCAGACTATTGCTCGTCATTTCTAAGTTTGTCAAATTTAAATATATAATCCTACGTGAAAATCGATATCTGATCACAATCAGAAACTAAATTCGAGCAATTTTTAATAATTAAATAATTCGTAACTCGGTATATGAAGTCAAAATTCTCCCCATTTTCTCTAAAAAATTAGCTGGATATCTCGATCATATTCAAAGTTCATCGAGAGTCAATTTTCCAATTTATGTAACACGTGAAAATAGTTTCTGTTTTCATTTTTCTCGAATAAAAGTCTTGAGGCTTATTTTTTTCGAATTTTGAAATATATGCTTTTATTGGAAATTGAATTTTCTACAAAAAAGCTTTCGTATGTTTTTTTTGTCAATTTAACAGATCAAAAGTTACAAAGCTTTAAACACTGCAAGTAAGTAGGGAAAACTAAACGTGTGTATGGTTATTAATCATGTATGTTCAAGGCTTTATAACTTTTCATCCGTTAAATTTACGAAGAAAATATATCAGAGCTTTTTTGTAGAGAATTTAATTTCCTAAAGAAAAATGTATTAAGAAAATTCAAAAATAAAATTTCTTCATACTTTTATTTGAAAAAAGAAAAAAAAAAAAAAAAAATAAACGAAAAACTGCTCTTTTAGAATTTCTTTTTTTTATACCTAAGACTAACTTTTTTGAAATTTTTTTTAAACTACCCTAATACACACCGTCATAGTGACATTTGATAATGAAACGGACGAGATAGATTGAGAAAAGAATAGACTAAAGGAATTTAACTAAAGAAAGAAAGAAAAAAAAAGAAAAATACTGAATAAAAATGAAATAAAAAGCTCAATTTTTATAACCCACTGAAATTTTTATGATCGTATAATGTAACTCGCAGAGTTATATTATAACGACGCCTCGCGACTCGACTCGACTTGGGGTTTGGAGCTCAAGGATCCATAACAGATAGAAACTCTTTTCATCAAGTTCTGTGCATCAAGTAAGCGAGCAAACGAGCAAGGAAGCAAGTAGACGGACAAGCAGTGAGCTTGCGGATGAAAATCTGCAGGCACTGACAATTTATTATTTGAGGACAAAGGACTTGGAGAAATAATGAGTCCGTCTCAATTATATTATACTAAATGACGAAAGGATCTATCTACCTACCTACCTACCTACCTATCGTAACCTACCCACGACGAGATGAGATTCACTTGTAACAGAAAACGGACAGATTATTATTAATGACTATAATTGTTCACGGTAAAAAAAAAAAAGAAAAAAAAATTTGAAAGAACTGTGATAATTATTTTACATTTTTTTTTTTTTTTTAATGGGTATCAAATTCTGAAAATTTTTCGTTATATTGCTGTTATATCATACCTAACACCGAGTATAAGCTATATACATATATGTATGTAGAAGAGAAAAGCAATTCACACGCGTTTCCACCCTTTCCTTTGAAATCCGTTATGCAAATAGGGTTGATACAACAGAAGCGTTACATACCTACCAACCTGTACGTATACTATACAAAGCCAGGATGCTGTAGTGCTGCACGGATTTCTACAATATATGTATATATAAAGAAAGAGAGAGAGAGAGAGAAAATAGGTATACGAGTAGATGTTGAACGCAACTTGGCATTGTATTGTATTGTATTGTACTGTATATTGTACAGCTACTAAAACGATTGAATTGTATGTACAATACATATATATAATATACACAAATACATATAAAAATTAATATACTATATATACACATTTGTATATAACCTTAACTCCTCTCCATAGTTTCATCGCGTTTGAATCGCGTACTCTGCAATATAATCGCGAGTGGTTGAGTGTTGGTAACTGGTATATGGGTAGAGTATGTATATATATATTTGCGCTTCCATATCCTCCGGATCAAATATCCAACAGCTTCATATTAGATTCTCTTTAAACTTGAAGATTTTACTTCTGGTATATCAAAGCCAGCTAGCTTTTTCATTCAAAATAGAAAATCACTATATAGGTATATGTAGATATATACCTACGCTGAACTGATGCGATGTGCTATGCTGTGCTGCACTCAAAAGACTCGAGAGAAAGAGAGAATCATAAATTAATATATTCATTCAGACTGCACAAATTTTCGTAAGACTATTACTGAAAATATTCGTTTTTTTCTCAATATTTCGTTATATTAATTAACTCCGTAATTAATTATACATACGAGTAGGTAAGTTACGAAAATTATTCGAGGTGGTAATTTTGGGTCACAAATTTTTAACATTATGAGAAAAAAAAAAAAACAAAAAACGGTAAGAACGATTTTTCTGAAATAATTCACCGATTTTTTACTTTTTTTTTTTTTTTGACAGATCGACGTGTGTCTAAAAAAACATGCTTTGTTTCCTACCAGCTGCACCGAAAGTATGCTATTACTTGCATTCAAACAGGGTGAAAAGTTACTCTTTTACGCCCTAGTGCGGTAAAGTCAGCTCTAGGGTGGAAACCAGCACTTTACCGTACTAGAGCGTAAAATAAAACTACTTTTCCATTCATTTTTACATACCTACCAAAATTTTGAATATTTAAGAACAGCTGCTTTGAATTTTTTCAATTTCGGAAAACTGATAACGTCTGTCCCCTCTGTTCCGTATAAAAAAAAAAAAACAAATAAAATAAAAAATGAACGAACTAATTAGGTAGTTAAATTTTAATAACTTTTATTTTCATTCGTATTATTATTATTGTTATTATTATTATTATTATTATTATTATTTATTTATTTTTGGCACCCTGTTGAACACCCGGTGCAAAAGAATTGACGGTATTTATTCGCAACAAAATCCACAATCCCTACGTATATACATATATATATCGTTGAGTTGCCTCGGTTAATTAGGGAGAACGATGAATTATGGTGGTTGAGTATTTTCCGGAGCGTTATAACAGTCAATAATAATTCCCGGGGGAGGTTTATGATAAAATTTTCCAATTTCTGTGTACATACTATATATCGTGTAATTTTCCCTCTCTCTCTCTCTCTCTCTTTCTCTATCTCTCTCTTTCTTTCAGTTCTCTCTAGCTCTTTTTCTCTTTTCAACGGAAGGCCATTGTTTTTCGAATGAATTTACCCGGATAAAATTACGCTGTGAGACCATGACGGTGGAAATTAAATCCATATATACACTCTCGATGTTTAATTTTCCTCCACTGTATCTATACATATACCATGTATACCTATAATGCATATATGTATGCATTCTATCCCCATATGCATATGTGTGTGTGAAATGTATGTAACTATGAGTCTCTCCGGCTACCAATGCCTCGATTAAAATCTATTCCATATTATCTAGATATTAACTGGATTTAGGTATTTGCTATTACTGCAGTAGTTGATATTCGGATATCGTATATCCGTTTTCGGATTAAATTATACTACTGCGTTTATATACCGAGACGATTTTACAGCTTACATGTATCATGCAGTACGTAATACATAACGCCTATATGTTATAAGAAAATCTTTTATTAAATAAAAAAAAAAAAAAATAATAAAAAATCTTTTATTCTTTCATTGGTTAATTTTATATTTTATTTTCTTTTTTTCATTATTACTTTTCATCACGTAGGGTGACATAAGAAAAGTATTGGTTTTCGTCGAAAAGTGACTTTTGCTCATTTAAACGAATCTTCACGTTTTCGACCCTCTAGAATCCGAAAAACAGGTTTTTGGAAAGATGTCGGTCTGTTTGTCGGCCTGCTCGACAAACTCGCGCGGTGATCTCGGAAATGGCTTGATGAAAAAATCTGAAATTCACAGGACTTTACAAACAAATGATGGGCATGAAAAATTTCCATGTCTCGTTTAATTTGAACTTCCAGTCCTACCGGAAATGAATCGATTTTCGCTGTTTTACTGACAAACCTATACTTTCTTCTCTGTATTACCTTTCTAAATGAAAGAATATATTCTTCCAAGTTGAGAATTTCATATATATAGGGCATTCCTTGCCAATGACATCAAAAAAATTGTAAATATACCCAGATCGAATTAGAATGAATGCACTGTATAAAATCGTTGTTTGTCAATACATAGGGCGATCCTTGCCAATGACAATAATAAATTGTAAGTGTACCCAGATCAAATTGGGATTAAACGCACTGTATGAAATTGTTGTTTGTCAATATACGGGGCATTTTTTTTATGTGGAATTTTCAAATTTTTTTTTTTCGGTTTCTCATTACTTTTTTATACTTTTTCTTCTCCTGACAAAGCCATACTTTTTTTTTTTTTTTGATGAACAATACTCCGAAAAACTGTTTTTCCGGCTTGTTGTTTTTATTTTTGTCAAAACTTTTTGTAATTTTGGCACAATTCGTCAATTTTTAGAAAATACTTCTGTTTTTTTTTTTTTTTTTTTGTTTCAGGGTTTTTGAATTGACTATTTCTTTTAAACAATTGTGCAAGAGGTGGCAGACTTTTTGACCGTTCGAAATTGGGTGGAATACCTCATATATCTAATGTAGATATGTATGTATTATATACTGACCGACGTGAAATGCTACTAGATGTCTAAGCTCGGGATCTACACCTAGACGAGTTCGTCTCGATGCTTCCAGATACCCTAATCTTTGTAGAAAAGTGTCTTGTAGTTCAAGAGGTTTCTCGTCGAGACCCAGTCTTCTACCTGGTTCTCCGCCGTACTGAAAAATAAAAATAAAATTATTAAATTGATGAATATAGTATTTAAATAAAAAGAAAAAAAAGGAATAGAAATATGAACAAAAATTTGAAAAAAAAAAAAAATAATAAAATAATCTTTGAAAAGTTATACAAATTTTGATATAGTGTTATACACATTCATATATTTTATGTATAATATCGACTCAATGAAATTTCAATAAAGTTTGTTTTTATATTTATTTATTTATTTATTTTTCATTTTTTTTTTTTTGTACATTTTTTTATTCCTTTCCTTTTTTGTTTTTTTGTTTTTTTTTTTTTATGTCAATTTTTTCAACAAGGTAGATAATTAACGGTATAAAACAATGTACGTTATTTTTCGTCTAATTAACAACGTTCGAGCTTCGAATATTCTACAGTTTAATTGGATGAATACCGTTTCGATGATCCTCGACGTGTAAATATACGTTCTCTCTCTTTCCCAGAACTGTAGTGTACAAAAAAAGAAAAACAAAAAGAAAAAAAAAAAAACCTAGAAGTGAAACTTCTCACTTAAGACTTAAGACTCAAGACTCAAGACTCAAGACCCAGGACCTGGGACTTAGGACTTAAGACTTAGACTAGACTAAAAGACTTAAGACTAGAATAAAAAAAAACTCTTAGTAATAAATGCGGAAAAAAATACAAAATAGAAACCAAAAAAACCAACAAAAAAAATTTGTTAATGAGAAAAAACAGAAAGGAATAAAAAATATACAAAAAGAAGATAAGTCTGCAGCCGTCAAAAGTCATTACAAATTTACATCGTTTACCGTCAAATAAAAACATAAATGTCTATACAAATACGCGTGTTAAATTCACGCAGGTAACAGGAATCGAAAAAAAAAAAAAAAAACTGTTTCTCTTTGACGATATGAAATTTCTTCATTTTTGTTTCTTCTCTCTCTCTCTGTCTTTTCTCCTTCTTCTTTTTCTCCTTCTCTTTTGATCTTCTCAATTTTTTATTTATTTCTTTTTTCTGTTTTTTGTTTTTTTTTTTTTATCGTCGTCCAAACTTTCACGGATTTATAATAATAATTTCTAACTCTGCAGAAAAAAAAGTAAAAACAAAAAAAAAAAAAAAACAAAAAAGAGAAAGAGAAAAGAGAAGAAAAATACAGAAACATTATCAAAAAAAAAAAAAAAATCAATGGATTCTACTTAATAATTATTATTATTATTATTATTATTTTGTACTGTCCAGACATTTTTTTTTTTTTTGTTTTGTTTTTCACACCCTTTAGCTCGTTCTCTTTACAGAGGGGGTAGTTCTGTTCCACGTGTCGGATTTCCGCATGTATATTATAGTAGTTATATAATAACATAGGTAATAATAATTTCGTAGCCAATTGAAATGCACATTATTAAGCAAACTGGGAATCCCCTAAACCCACTGGGGACGGATGAGGGTTGGATTTAAGGTAACGGGTTGTGTCCGTACAATAAACACCGCCTTGGTTAAACTCCCTTCTACAAGTAAAGTAGGTAGACAGAGGGTCTTTATGTATGTATATACATCCATGTATATATACATCTATGTATGTATGTATGTATGTATATAGCTAGCAAAAGACCAAACCTTGAAAGCTTTTGGGATTTCCGAAAATTTTCATGCTTAGATAAATATACAAAACTGTACATACAATATCTATATACTATTGCAATATATATGTACAAATAAATTTAAAAAAAAAAAAAAAACACCCAAAAATTTTCCCATATACAAAAAGTTTATTCAAGTCAGTTGTACTAATTTAGAAATAATTTTCTAATTCGTATACCATTTTCAATTATTTTAGCAAAAATTTCAAAAATTAACCAAAAAAAAAAACAAAAGAGAGAAAATTAACAAAAAAATCACTTCCTTGGTGAATTTTTGAACGTGTGAAATATCACATACTGAAATATAGAAAAGAAAAATATATAAAATGATCAGGATCATAAACTGAATGACTAAAATTATTGTGGAAAAATCGAACAATTCTTGTAATTTTCTCGTAAAAAATTGTTATAGTTTTTATTTTTTCATTTCTTCAAATTTTCTTTCAAAAATAGTTCTTCGAAATGTATATTTTCGATTACAATCTACCCTGAAAATCATCCTTTTTTGATCCTGCATGGGTGTGCCTGCCCCCTAAAAGCTGATGTATGATCGTATTAAAATACTAATGAGAATCTCCGAGAATAAGGAGCTTTTGATAGTAATTAGTCATCTTATGAAGTTCAACGAATAGATTTATTGTATCCAATTTTCAATGTATATTGTATATGCATACATATAGGTATGTATAGGTAGGTATGTAATTAGGTCTATATCTCGCGGTTCTATAGAGCGATAAATAAACGATTAAACCAGTTTACTTGGGTTCGAGATTTACCCGGGGGTTAATACACTAAGCTGCCCTCTTCACTATACGCATATAAGTTACCTCATACGATAAGGTTTATATGTATACATATATACAAACACATACGTATACTAAGTAATTAAATGTTAACGGACCAGCGATTAGAGGCAATATAGGTATACATACATACATAGGTATGTATAAAGACTGCAGGCTACAGCAATGAATTATATGAGTAAAACCGTATTACAGAAATCTGTAAAAAAAAAAAAAAAAATCAAAAGAACGAAAAAAACAAAAAAAAAAACTACTTCAAAGAAAAATAAGAAAAGAAGTAAAAGTTTCGTTTCAATTTTACGAAAGACAAGAAAACAATAAAAAAAAGTTTGTTTTACACCGGTTTTATTTTCTTTCTTTTTTTTTTTTTTTTTAGGCAAAATTATAGGAATCGATGTTTACTAGAGTAAAGTTGATAATTGATTCTATTTGTCAAGTTCTATAGTATCGTCGATGAGTATGTATATATATAAATAACTCTGTTAAACTTAGATGAATTCGAAATACTATATATAGGTCGGTTCTCTCGAGACGAAGAGATTCAAGGAATCGTCTTAAATCCAAAAAGAAAAGTGACAAAAAAACAGAAAAAAAAAAAAGAAAGAAATCAACAAACGAAACAAAAAATAAATAAAAATAAAAACAAGTACCATTAGATTTGTCTTTGCAAAAGAAACTGCGCTGTAGAGTAAAACTACAGACTTTTCTCCGAATGTCTGTCGCTTGATATATAATTCTTAAAGTTTACGCGTATATCTTTACTTTACTAAAAGTTTATCCTCACGGTGTTATAGTACCACGATCCTTCCTCTTCGATCGTCTAAAGATATCTTCTCTTCCTCTTTCTGTTTCTCCGTTACTTTTTTTTTTTTATCGTATTCTTTAAAAGAAGATCACCCAATTTCTATACAATAAATAAAAAATAAAAAAAAAAAAACAAGCTGGAAAAACAGTTTTTCGGAGTACTTTTCATCAAATAGAAAAAAAAGGATGGGTTTGTCAGGGGAAGAAAAGGTATAAAAAAGTAATGAAAACCGAAAAAAAAGATCAGAATTGAGAATTTCACATAAAAAAAATGCCCTGTATATTGACAAACAACAATTTCATACAGTGCGTTTAATCCCAATTCGATCTGAGTACACTCACAATTTCTTATTGTCATTGGCAAGGATCGCCCTATATATTGACAAACAACAATTTTATACAGTGCATTCATTCTAATTCGATCTGGGTATATTTACAATTTTTTTGTTGTCATTGGCAAGGAATGCCTTATATATATGAAATTCTCAACTCGGAAGAATATATTCATTCATTCAGAAAGGTAATACAGAGAAAAAACTATAGGTTTGTCAGTAAAACAGCGAAAATCGATTCATTTCCGGTAAAACCGGAAGTTCAAATTAAACGAGACATGGAAATTTTTCATGCCCATCATTTGGTTGTAAAGTTCTGTGAATTTCAGATTTTTTCATCAAGCCGTTTCCGAGATCACCCCGCGAGTTTGTCGAACAGGCCAACAGACAGACCGACATCTTTCTAAAAACCTGTTTTTCCGATTCCAGAGGGTCGAAAACGTGAAGATTCGTTGAAATGAGCAAAAGTCACTTTTCGACCAAAACCAATGCTTTTCTTATATCACCGTAGGTAATGAAAAGTAATAATCTGCATAATATAGGCAGAAAACGATCTCAAACCTTGGTATCACTTTTTACACACGATTGTTATTAAACGGAGTGCCTAATTGTACTTTCGCAATCGCAGAAAAAATCAAAATTGAGGACGAAATTGATGACCACCCTAACATAAATATATGGATGGGGATATATATAATTAGGTGCGATAATTAATATTGGGGTGAATTTATTGAAATAAAATGATCAAACGAATGATGAGGAACCTTCGTTGAAGATTTCGTTGAGGAAAAGATGGGGTGAATGAGAGACGAGGTCAAAGCGAAAGTGCTCTTCAAAGACAAAGCTAATCTCTTGAATATTCAAGATCTTTCTACGTTTCTATATAGTATTAACTGTATATGTATCTACATAACCTATCTACACCTATACTATGACCATGACTGACCCAGGCTTCAACCTCTTATCAGATATTCAAATCCAAAGCTAACAGCTTTTACTATATAGATGGTTATGTATGTACTACTCGAAAAATCACCTCGGAAATATCAAGAGATAATATCAAGATGAAGAAGAAGGAGGATAAAGAAGATGAGAGGAATATGGGATATAATATGAGTTTGCTAATAGTTTTTTTTTTTTTTTTTCTTTATAATTCAGAGGGTAGGGCTTCTCTTCTCCAACATGGAAAGTATGAAAGTTAAAATCGATTAGAAATATTATAGATAGGCAGTTAAAAATTGGTAAACCTCGATTGATACGAACTTTTGCTTTTAAATATACGATAAGAAAAAAAAAAGAAAATTTTTTCGTGTTTTTTTTTTTTCTTTGATTTTTAATTGAAGTTTTAATTATCTACTAATTACATGAGTTTCTAACTAAGGAATTTTCTACTTCTTCCTCTTCTTAAGTTTCTTGCAATCAATCCCCTCAAAATAAAAATCAAAAAAAAATAAACAAAAAATAAAAAAAAAAAAACACGAAAACGAAAAGAAAACAAATTAAGCAAAACATAAAAAGAAATGAAGAAAAAAATAGGAAAAGGAAAATCCTCGTGGTGTTATATTCTGTTTGAAAAAGAAAGAAAAAAAAAGAAGAAGGGAAGAAATAAAGAAAAAAGAAAAAAAAAAAAAAACTTAATCAGACTTGTTTCTTCGATCACCTGCAGTGCAGCAGAAGCTCGTATCTGTACGTTTGCCAGATGTTATAGAAGCACCTGTTATACCTGTATATGGGGCATTTCATCCTAAGTAACCCAATCTGTGACACTGACCATTTTTTTCATCTCAAAAACCACCAAAAAACACAAGATAAAAAAAAAAAAAGAAAAAAATTTTCTTGTCAAATCGTTTTTATTTTTCTTTTCTAATTTTTTAATTATTTAAGATATCTAAAAAATGTCAGTTTCCTAATTTGAAAGAAGAAAAAATTCACACAATTTCTGTGACAAACAACGACGATTTTAAGATCAAAACGGCGGTGGGTTTTCGGCAAATTAAGAAAAAGAAAGGCGGTTTTAAGATAGCTGAAATTATCTATACACATAAAAAAACAAAAAAAAAACAAAAAAAACAAAAAGGGTTTCAAAGAAATTTTTTTACTGGGTACGGAGTGACAATTGGCATGGAATGCTCCATATACATCTGGAAATGTATTATATAACGTGTAGGATGAAATTGTGCTGCAGTATAAGCGACTAACGAAATCGGATTCTTTGAATTAATTTATCTCATTTCGAATTTTTTTTTTCTTTTTTTTTTTTTTCAAATTTATTTCATTTTTCCTTGTTTTATTCCTATGAGATAGAAATAGTCAAGTTGAAAGAATTCACAAGTTAATATGGTATATATATACTGTCGCTAAAGCTCGATGGAATTGATTAAAAAGTCGTATAGCCGTTATATATGTATATATACCGATGACAAAGAGAAACGTAAGAAGAAGAGAAAGAAAAAAAGAATAAAAATAAGAAAAGTGAAGAGATAAAGAATCTTCAATGAATCTTTTTTTTTTTTTTTGTTTTACAGCCAAGAAAGAAATAGAACAAAAGAACAAAAGAAGAAAAGAAAAGAAAAAATTTATGGTTACGGTATGTCGTGATTACTTAAAATAAGCTAAATTTTAATCAAGAGATAATTTTTTTTCTTTGAAAAGCAAGATAAAAATTGAAAAATTCGAGAAGATATTCGTACTATATATCTTTGTTCATTTTTCTCTTCTCACTTTTTCACTGATCAGAATAAGTATTGGCTTTGATCGAGAGTGACTTTTGCTCGTTTTAACGAATTTAAATTCACCGAACGATCTCGAAAATGACTAGACGTAAAAAGAAAAAAAAATTTTTAATTTACAGGATTTCTAATCAAGGTTATGATAAAAAAAAAAGTGTGGGTAGGTGGCTACATACGTCTTAAGTGAATACTTGTATTTTAATCTCAAGTCTTAAGTCTTAAGATCTAAGACTTAAGACTTAAGACTTAAGACTTAAGAAATACGAATTAAGACTTAAGAATTAGGACGTAGCTGCGTAGGACTCAAGACTTAAGAATTAGGACGTAGGACTTAAGACTCAATAATTAGGACGTAGGGCTTAAGACTTAAGACTTTAGAGTTGAGACTTAAGACCTAAGACTTAAGACTTAGGATGTAAGACTTAAGATTCAAGATTTAAGAGTTGAGACTTAAGAACTAAAATTGAAGACTTAAGACTTAAGACTCAAGACTTAAGATAAGGTAGTTAAGATGCGACCGTAACGCCTATTCAACGCTTATGCGATTGTAACGCCTATCAGTTGTCGTAAGAGAAGTATTTAATTTAAAAAAAAAATTGACATTTAATTTTTGAAAGTCGACCTACATTCTTGACGATAAAAAAAGGTGATAAGAATCAGTTTCTTTCTTCCATTAAATACGCGTTTTGTAAACGTTTTTTTTTGTTAACTTATGTACATACATATATAAAATGGTGTTAAAAATCTCAATTTCCTCTCACCTGTATAAAGAGGGATAAATCTTCCCCCAGGAGCATGTCTCTGCATACGTCTTTCGCCGTAGTATCTAGGGTCAAGTAAACTAAGCTGCTTTCTATTCCAGTGTGAACTCTGACCCACCCGCTTCCAGCACTCCCTGGTTCAACACCGACCCCTGAATCCCAAGAGGTATTAAAAACCTCAACTTCAAAATCTCTGGTCTTCATTTTCCCAGACGACGGAGTGACAATCAGTGAGGGACTTTTTATAGAATCTGAACTAAAACTTTCACTATTTTCTAACAAACTTGATTCTGAAGATTTACATCCCGTTACCGATTTGCAAATTCTTTCCACTCTCGTTTCCACATCAAATTTTCGTATTGTACGATTTAAATCTGCCAATATTCGTTTTTCTAATATTGTTTGACCATCGTCCACATGATTATACGACTCTTTTGCTTTCATTTTTGGACTTTTCAAAAGTTCCGAATCGTTTTTTTGAGGCACTGAAAGCCTCTGGTCAATCCTTTGAGTCTCAACGGGTTCCGTTTTCTTCTCATTTTCTTTTATTTCTTCATCTTTTTCTTCTTCAATATAAAATTTCGATCGATTTTCAAAAACCGAATTACATCCCCCGTTATTATCATCCCATCCAAAATTTTTAACATCTGGAAATTTATCCCTCTGATAAAATCCCGCCCTGCTAACAAGGCTGAAATTTTCATTTACATCACCGAGTTTGGAATTCAAATTTGAATTCCTTGATTCCTTTTTTTCAGAATTTTTAACCCTTTTTTTATCGAACTCGTTATTATCACCCTTCGATATTAATTTCTCGCAATAATCTCTCGAGAAAGTAAATTTGCTTGTAAAATCAGGTGACGATTTTTTCCTTTTCTCAAAATCCTCAGATTCTTCAAATACGATAGAATTTTTTTTTCGTATTTTTTCTTTCGATTTTTTATCTGTGTAAAAGTCCTCGTCTTTACTGGAAATAACTTTTCTAACACCTGCTCCCCCTCCGCTGTCTTTAAAGTCTTTAGAATTTTTCGAATGTGATTTACTCCTTGACGATTTTTTTTGAAACTTTTCATAATTTGCCAAAATTCTTTGATTAAGTTCGTGAATTAATTCGAGCCTTTTCGATATCGAGTCGTTAGTTTTATCAATTTTATTTAATTTTTTAACACCCGTTTTATTATACCGAATTGTTTTATCACCAAATCTCAAAGAATTAGCCGTAAATAAATCAGGATTAGATAAAATTTCATCATTTTCATTTCTTTGATCCGATTTTATTTTTTCCGTTAATTGTTTTTTCGATTTTTTACAAGGTTTACCAATTTCATATTTTGAATCACTTTTTATCACGTTTTCATCCCTCTCATGATCGTCCTCCTCCTCTTTCACGTACCATCGGGATAAATTATTATCCCCATTTTTACCACGGTCAAAATTATACCGCGATGAATCTTTGGCAAGTTCAAAACCAGCCCTCAAATCTATCCTCGTACTCGAACCGCTACTTAGACTTATTTTTTCGTTAAAATCCCACTCGTGAGATTGAAGACCACGATCCAAAATCCGTTTATCGGTATTATTATTTCTTACACTGATTATCGGACAGAGGCCAAGTTTTTGATTCAAATCTCTTTTATTTTGATCTTCAAAACTTTTTGAAACTTCTTTTGGGATTAAACCTCGAGTCGATGAGAGTCTCCTCGATCGTCTGAGCCTTGAAGAAGGTTGCTGTACCAAAGTCATGTCGATTTTTCGAAAACTGGAGAACAGATGAAAAATAAAATGAAGAATTTTTATTTTTTTTTTTTTTAATATCTTGTCGAAATTTTTAGGCACGATTTTATATTTTGTATCGTTTTTGGTTAAGAAGATGATGGAGAAAAAAAAAAAAATAAATAAATAAAAATAGAAAAAATGAAAAATCCTCTTTTTTTTTTTAGTTTTGTTTCAACCCTGTTTTGGGTAAAATATTGTAACGCGTGGTTCGAAGTGACGTAGGTATGACATACGTAAAGATTAGCCATAGGCATGACTTATGCATATAGATATACCTGTTTATATACATATACCTATATATATATAAATATACATTATGTATACATAGATTTTCAAGAAGAAAAGTGGGATAAGGATATATAAGACATGCCCGTATACATATAGGGAGCGTCCCGTGGCATTTGGGATATAAATTTACCAAATATGGCGATAAATTTATACCTTAGAAATGATAAATAAACTTGTACCCGTTACTCTCGCTTTCCATTCCCATCTTCTCTACGTATGAGAAACGATTTAAAAAAAAAAAGCAAAGAAAAAAAAAAATTTCATTTTTTATTTTTCTATTTCTCTACAATAAAGTCTCAAAAAAAAAAAAAAAAAACAAAAAAAAAAAACTCGCATGTACATTTTTTTTCCTCAAGTTTTATTTTACAAAACAATCGAAAGATCGGTTTTCGTAACGCATGACTATACATTCAAGGTAACAAATGCCGATCATTTGTTGTTTGAGTTGCCTATACACAGGCGTTTCTCCCACATCAATGAAAACGCACTGTATACATAATGTATTCGAACATACATACGTTATGTATTTTAGACAGATAATATTATGACAAAACTATAAAGTTATATACATATATACACATATAATTCATACATACGTATAATATGTATACATACATTTATAATATGTACCGTGGACACAGAATTAATTTCACGATTGGACGAGCAACGCACGATTGCCTCATACTTTCCATCAAGTGAAGAACAATGGTATACATACACATACATATATAAGTATGTATATAAGTATATATAGTAATATTATTATATGTATAGTATACTTATGTATGTATATACTATATTTTATCCAAAAAATTTAAGTCTGACATAGCCAGGTATGTATATACATACTATGTATGTATGTATATGTATAGCCTATCTAGGTACACCTCTAAGTACGTTGCAGGCTCCCAAACTTTTACTTTTACCTAAAATTAACTTATATGTATATTATAATCCATGTTCCTCATTTTTTCTCTTTTATTTTATTTTTTTTCTTCATCTCAATTTTATTAATTTTCGGTTTTGGATTTTTTTTTTTTTAATTATTTTCTTTCTTTCAATTATCCATCCACGTTCATTATTATTACATTAATTAACCAACATGTCTTACCTCTCGTGATTATTGTGAAAAAAGGCAAAAAATACCAAAAAATAAAAAATGAATTATACACATTTTTTTTTTTTTTTTTTTGATTTTGATTTTGCTTTTAATCAATTTTTGGTTTCATATTTGTGATTTTATTCGTAAAAAAAAAAAATAAATAAATAAATTAAACAAAAATAAAAACCAACAAAAAAAACAAAAAAATCGTCTAGGTATAAAAATCGTCGTAATCCTTTATATATGTATGTACGTAGATATGAACGTAGAACTTGTTATAGTAAAACTTAAGGCACACAACCCGAACGCACGCACCTCACGCATAGCAATAACTGACTGACAGCAGCACCATCGTAAAATCGTGAGGGGATAGGAGAATACTCTTCTTTCAGATCCTCTCACTGTATTGTATGTATACCTACTGTTCTCTCACCTGTTGGCTGTTCACTGGGTATATTCTCGCTCTTTGCCCCGCGCCTTTGACACGCACACACATACACAAACTCACACACATGACACGATTTACAATACATATATTTCACATGTATATTATATACAAAGTGTAGGTATATGATATGTATATTTATGTGTATATATGTATCTATATATCCATTTATACGATATATATGTATACATACAGGTTAAATACTATTCGGAGATTCTCACGTCCTGTTTTGTGCTGCAGGTGCGCCCAGGTGCATGTATACCTATAATACATATAGTAGGATATACATATACTTGAATCGATCATGTATGTATGTATACGTAACATACCCATGTGTCTCTAAAACCCAACTGAAAGTGGCCAAAGAAAAAAGAAATAAAGAAAGTGCTAAGAAACATTTTGAAAATTTCTTCTTTTTTTTTCGAATTCAGGAATTAAAGATATTCATGTTTTTTGCTGCATAAATAAATGATTCAAAAATTGAAAAAATTTCAACTTCAAGATCGAGAATTTCGAATCAATTTTTTTTTTTTTGAAAAAGAAACAAACAAAAAACAAGAAACAACAGAATTATAGGGAAACGAAACGGAAGTAAAATTTGAAGTAACTTTTGACGATCTTGAATATTGTCATCTTTGTATTTTTGTTTCTTTGTCAAATTTTTTATAATAATTGAAGAGTATTGAAATGTGCAATAAATGTATATAATTATATAGTATATACTATATGTATATGCATGTAAATACATATATACATACCGTATACATATATACTTGTGCGTGTTTCCCACGTTTATTTAACCGATCCAGGCATTCACCGGAAACGTTTATATAGATATATGTATATCTACATCACATCTTTAGGTATATAGGTATGTAAGTATGTATATACATACATAACTGCCCTTATACCTCTGACAAGCGATAATGGAAATTGTAAGGCTTTGGTCGACGAGACGCATTCGACCGTCTCGTCTCTCCTTATGCCAGACTGTTTCGAATGACGGTTGAAGGGCGTGGTATATACATATACTTATGTATATATGTATAAGGAGGACATATGATACAAGATTCAGGAAACGGAGTGAGTAAAAAAAAAAAAAAACGAAAAAATATAAAGAAACTAAAAAATAAAAAAATATGGGAAGAAAACTGAAAGAGATAAGAAAAGAAAACTAAAAAAATATACAAAGAAAAAGAAAAATGGAAGAGAAAACCGAAAAAAACAACAACAAAAAAATTTGGAAAAGTTGGACAAATCGACGAAGGAGAGGGGGTTACGAATTAGGAGTCTGCAGGTTACCTACCTATATACTATATATCTACCTTAAATAGGATGAAAAACGATGGGAAAAATATCTTCGAAGGGAGAATTACTTTTAATTACAAACTCGTAGAGCCCTCGAACTTTTTGTGCTTATAATACAGACTGCCGTGGTATCTCAAAGTCAAATACATGGATATAAATGTACAGAAGATATTGCAGACCTCTTCTTTTCTTTCTTTGCATTCTTCTCATTTTAAAGAATAAGAAGAATAAGAATAATAATTATAAGAATAAGAAGAAGAAGAAGAAGAGAAATCTTTTCAGTTCTCTTATATTCCACGCTTATAGCCATCGACACGGTCCTCTTAAGAGGATCAAAAGTCGAATGAAATGTAAGGCAAAGAAAAGCGAAAGAAGAAGAAGAAAAAAAAAAAAAATAATAATAATAATAATAATAATAATAATAATACGAGAAGACTAAAAGAGAAGAAGAAAAGAAAAACTTTTCAAATGAAAAGAATAAAGAAAAACGAAGGAAGTATAATTATTAATCGAGAGAGAAAAATCCTTTGTCTCGACAGCTCGCCAGCTACCTCGCTTTTCTTAATTATTATCGTTAGCTAAAGGTTCAACCCCTTATACAACTCTATAGATATGTATATATAGAAAATCATTTTTAATTACCAATTTTTTTCCTTCTATATCTGTTCCCTAAAGTTGTAATACCTGCGGAGAGAAATCAGAGAGAACCGATCCTTAAGGGGATGCATTAAACCTTGAAGATAATTTTTTTTTTTCAAATCGAAGCAACGTTTTCATTAGACACTTCATTGACTCAGTTTTTTTTTTTTTTTCACAGTTAATTAGTACCATTTTGATACACAGTTCATGATTTTTTTTTCTTCACATTTTATGTAGGTACATGATCGGTGAATATGGATTTAGTCTAACAAAGAAAAAGTTACTGTCGAAGGTTAAGGAGGTCTCATCGTTAATCAAAAATTTGCCGAATTTTTAGGGAATATTAAAAATCGATGTTATTTTGAAATATCACCAATAATATTCCATGAATCTAATTTTTAGACATCAAACTTTTTATTTCAAGTCTGATTGAAGTTCATCTGGCGCCCAACTTGAAAGTCACATATTATCTATCGTTAATTGCTTTACGATAGAGATTTTTTTTTTGACATGTTATCATTTGAATTTTTATATAACAACTGTTGTTTCATATTTGACAATGTTCAAAGTATGTCCCATAATTTTTTGGTCCCAATTAGACGGATAGTTTTCACGCGACAACCATTTGAAAATCAGTTGGGTCATACGAAGTGTTTCCTCAAAGTGTAGTAGTGATTTGAAAAAAATTATGTTCAAGGGTCTGTGTACCCTCTTAAAGACTTGTATAGAGATTTCCGTTTTATTCACTCAACCTCTTCAACTTCCGGCTCTGAATTTGAGTAGACAGTGTCCTTGTTGAAGATTTAACATGCATCATTTTTAGACTTAAAATTTTCTATCTTAAGCCTGATTGAAGTTCATCTGGCGCCCAACTCGGGAATCACATATTATCTATCGTTAATTGCTTTACGATAGAGATTTTTTTTTGATATGTTATCATTTGAATTTTTATATAACAACTGTTGTTTCATATTTGACAATGTTCAAAGTATGTCCCATAATTTTTTGGTCCCAATTAGACGGATAGTTTTCACGCGACAACCATTTGAAAATCAGTTGGGTCATATGAAGTGTTTCCTCAAAGTGTAGCAGTGATTTAAAAAACATTATGTTCAAGGGTCTGTGTACCCTCTCAAAAGCTTGTATAGAGACTTCCGTTTTATTCACTCAACCTCTGCAACTTCCTGCTCTGAATTTGAGTAGACAGTATGCGTGTTGAAGATTTAACATGCATAAAACCCTTAAGAAAATCAGAATGGATAATTAGGCTGGTTATTATACCTTCAGAGGGAGAATGCAGACAATGAACCTCTCCGGCTCAAGACCTTTACACTTCTCGCTTTGCCCTATACCCAGTACCCATCTACCTGCGTATTAATAATCCACCAAAATCACCCCGGCGTATCCTTATAGCTCACCACTTCCCGGATGACGAGGAACAATTCACGCTTCCGTACGACGTCGCGATGGAGGTTCCGCGCACCGTTCTGACGACCGGAACACGACGCTAACGTCGTTGAAGGAAATTTCACCGAAAATAATATTCCGTCATATTTAGGAGAAATAAAGTTTTATACAAAGTTGAACCGGTATTATATATATATTTGTGAGAATATTTTTGAATTCTTGACAGAATTTTCAAAAAAAAAAAAATAAATAAATAAAATAAAAAATTTTCTCTTGTCTTCCAATTTCGTAAGAAAATTTTGGCCCGCATGTAGAACTTGAATTTTGTTTTTCAGAGATTTGAATAAATATTTTGTTTCCTGTTTTTTTTTTTCACATATATATTCTTGAGAGTTTTCAAAAATTTTATACTCCCAGAATATATTCGAATTGTATTTATAACCTCTGGTGATATTATTGTTGGATGGGAAAAGTCAGACCGCATTGCGGTGCGTAGAGGATGAGAATCGAGGGACGTTGTGTGCATAACAATAAACCTCTGATATATGTATTCTTCGAGATTGACCACAGAGACAGAGGTTATATTTTTTTCATATATATATACTTGCTGCCATGTAGTATCTAAAAATCCGTATAAATTATCAAAAAAATATTTTTATAATCGTAGAAAAAAAAAAAAAAAAAAAAATACTACAAAAATTATCTTTTACACTTTTTCAAAAAATAAGAATACTTTTATTTTCTTCAACTGGTAATAATTTCTACTTCAAAGATTTTTTACGAATTTTCAAAGATGTTCAAACATTTCGTGATTTTTTTGTTCAAAAAATTTGTAGCTTTTTGTAATTTTTTATTCTAAAAACAAATTGCAAATTTTCGTAGCTTTTCATTTGAAAAGAAATTTAATAAAAAATCGTCGATTTACGTGGTGGATGATATAAAAGATTGTAGATTTTTGTAGTTTTTCCAAAATAGAAAATTGTCAATTTTCATAGTTTCTCATAAAGAAAAAAATTGTCAATTTCCGTGGCTTATCATAAAAAAAAGGAAAATAAAAATTGTAGATTTTCACGACCTATCAGAAAAAATTCATCATTTTTTCTGATAACACTACAAAGAAAGAAAAAAAAAAAACTGCAATTTTTTATGAAGATCAACAAATTTTTCCAAAAATTCGTATACCATATAGAACTTCGTAGAAATATTTTCACCAGGTTATTGCGACTTTTTATATTATAAATAAAATTACTAAGGTATTTCACTTTGTCTCTTTTTTGTTTTCTTTTATTCTCATACCTACGTAGAATTAAAAATTGGTAAAATATATTGATTTTGTATTCGTCCTTGATCATTCTTCACATTTTGCCTTCTATCGCTATCAAGTACGTCAATAATAGTGAAGACGCATTAGCATTATATTGTTATTAAATTCCTTACTTCGTCATGGAATTCTTCGCGTGGGGGGGAGGCTAATACCATAGACTAAATATCTTTCACACACGTTTAAACATCTTCAGGATATTACGATATACGTACATTATACTTATACATATAATACGTCATTATAGAAGAATATATACGCATATATCTATATGTATATAATATCTATGTATACATACATTATGTGAAAATGAGAAAAATTTCGAAATTTTCATTGATTTTCGTTCCCTGGAAATATATAAAAAAAATTCAGGAATAGAAATTGTTTTATTTCTTTAGAAAATAAATTTTTCTTTTTTTTTTCTTTGTAAAATTCTCGAAAAGTGTTCGATAATGTTTTTTTCAAAATTTTGTAAAAATTTTTTGTTTTTTTTTTTTTAATTTACAGTGACAGAAATATTCACAGTATTTTTATGACAATAAATTCGATACGTTTGAAATTGAATATTTCCAATTATAATATTGATATTGAATGAAAAATTAAAAATAAATAAATAAAATGAATATTTGACATTGATCGATCATTGATTATATAACATTTTTGAAAAGTGTCAATTTTCATTATTTATATTATACCCACATATGTATATATGTGTTCAAGATACTGATTTGAGATTATCTATTTGAATGAAAGTTTTCTTCTTCTTTTTTTGATTTTTTTTTTCTTTCTTTCTTTCTTTCTTTCTTTCTTTCTATCTTTCTTTTATCGAATCGTTGAAAAGCAAACTGCTGCAGATTCTTTTTCATTTTAACTTCCCTTTTTCTTTTCTTTTCTTTTCTTTTCTTAACTTTAATTTTCTTTTATTTTCTTTCTTTTCCTTTCCTTTCCTTTCCTTTCCTTTCCATTTCCATTTCTTTTCCATTCCTCGGGGTCTGATGTGAGGCTCGTTTATCTTTAACAGAAGCCTGTCAAACCTTGGTTTTTCCTTTAAGCTGAACTTGTCCTGAGGCAAGTCTTATATATCCCCGTCCTAGTATAGAAAATACTATACCTATAACGTGGAGGGGGTGTATAGGGTATAGAAATCGGGAAAATCGCGTGGCTGTCATACGTGAATGAGGATCGTGAAGAAGGAGAGAAAATAAGAAAACGATTAAAAAAAAAAAAAAAAAAAAGAAAAACAGAAAAAGAAAAAAGAAACCGATTGAAAACGGAAATTAATCTAAAAAGAGAAAAGAAAAGAAAAAAAAAAAACGGTAAGAAAACGGCGTAAAAAAAAAGTCAAAGAAAGAAGAAAGATGTAAGAAAAGTAAAACACGTCGAAAAGACCAAAAAACGAAACTATGAGAAAAAAGTCGAAAAAAAAATAGAAAAAAATCAAAGAAAATAAAAAGAACAAAAAAAAAAAAAAAACAACAATTGGTTATATGGGAGAAAAGTCGGAGAACGCGGAACACGTAGCCTACGTTAAACTTTTGAGGAATTCCAGGGATTCTATGTCCCGCAGAAACGAAGTAGCACAGTATATGTATATGTATGTACGTAGGTATATAGCTCTTAAAAGGTATATATGTATATACCATATGAAGACTAAAGGAAAACTGTGAGCATTCCACGGTGCATTTTTCGCCTCTATTGCGTCCAACGGTAGATATACGGTTGGAAAATCCCTCTCCTCACATTTCCCCCTCCCCTTCCACCTATATTTTTTTTTTTCTTCTTTTACCGCAGTTCCCATTTTTTTTTTTTGTATTTCTATTTTTTTTTTTTTTTTTTCTTTTATTTTCATCCTCTCGTCTCATTCCCTTCTTCTCTTTAACCATTTTACTTTCAACACTACGCCCGTTTTCAGCAGGATATGGCGTTCCAACGCGACGCGACGCGACACGGACGCGGACGCGGACGCCCGCCCAACCGATAATTGACCGAGCGCCTTGAGGGCCTTTCGCGTTCTTCAACGACCTCAAATTCTCCCGTTCCGTGAAGTAGGTATAAGAAATACCTATGTACTCTGTATATACCTATATATATATATATAGGTATATACTAATACCTATACCTTATGTATATATACCTACGATGGAAAAATATGTTCAAATCGTTAAATACCAAGGTATATATGTATAATAATACGTCTGACTATGTATATATATATATACATAGTTACCGGAAATAGAACGGAAATTGAGGAACTGATGAGTACGATGTAACGATTTATATCGTCAACCTTTTTCAAGACACTTGACTCTTGTATTAAATACTGCAGAAGAAGAAATAAAACAAAAAATTTTATCTATTATGTTTGAATTTTCTTATTTTTCGTGATAAAACGTGATAATATAATCACTTTTACACGATTTTGAACCCTTGGACTGAAAATATCGTTAAGCGGGCGTAAAAGTAAGCTCTCGACTTTTGCGCCCGGTCAGGACTTTTTGCGTTCTCTTGTGACTTTTTTTGACCGCTGGTCGGTGAACGGTCACTTTAAGTTCGCTTTTTAGGCACGAAAAATGGGAAGATCGTGTCTGACGTATGACAAAAAAAAAAATTATTAATAGAAAAAGAAAAGAGAACGTATATTAGATAAAAAAATCGTAGAGATTTGTGAATTTATATACACAAAGGCAGATATACCTACATGCACATAGACAAATTTACGTACATGCCTACATATAAGATACCTACATAAATAAATTTCAATGTTTGGTAAGCGGGTAACCAAGCAGAACAGGAAACAGGATACGGTAGGTGGCATATGGGAGATTGGCGAGGGACTTTATACATACCTATACTATATATGTATACATATACATAGATATACGACTATGATATATAACGCGTAAGCGTAGGTAGGTAGTTATCTACGTATGGGTACCTAAAAAAAACCAAAGGTTCAAGTACGACGACCACCACGAAGAAATCGTAAAGTCAGTTCCCATAACGAAACGACAGACGGTTTTATATCCACCCACCAAAGTTAACGAGTTTTATAAAAAAAAAAAAAAAAAGAAAAAGAAAGAAAAAAAATGCTTAACCGATATACACGATGCCCCACCGTAGTGAAATTACTCGTAAAAATCACTTTAGGTTATAAATGACAAAGTAAAAATAATAATAATAAATGAATAATTAAATCTGTAAATTTGTTTTATGAATAAGAGAAATGAAAATTCAAAAAATTAAGTAAAACTTCAATTTTATAGATTATACTGATTTTTTAATTATTATTATCAAAAAGAGAAAGAAAAAAAAAGAAATTTTTTTTTTAAACGAGATGTAGGATAAAAAATAAATAAATAAGTAAACTTTCTTCGTCAAAAAGATTTTATACTCTGACTTCAGCCACCTTTTTGGTATACGATAACCACCTGCAGCAGTTCAAAGTATTAAAGTTCAAAGAAAGAAGCTCTCGAAAGAAACGAGAGCGCTTGAAGCTATTCCTGCAATAGCGTGGATGTAGGTAAAGGTAGCGCTTGCGGAACTTGCAGAGAGAATTAGAGAAGGAAGTGGTTTCTTTATAACGAGATAGGAAACTGATGTATGTGTGTGTGTGTGTGTGTGTAATACTTTGAAATTGTATGTGTGTGTGTATATATAAAAAAATAAAATTAAATATTTTTACATAAATATATATTATATATATATATATATAATATATAAGTAGGTATGTGCGATTTAATTTATTTATATGCTTGGAATAATTATAATGATTATAATAATTGTTACATTATATTTGTTTAACGAGGTTAAATTTCAAGGGTTTTTCATTTTATTTCAAAAGAAATTAATGAAATTCCTCTTAATTACTGCAACGCTTATTCATATAATATTACGAAGCATTTCGGATAAAATTAACGACTATACAAATTTTTTATACCCATTTAGATACATGAAAAATCTTTGCAGCTGTTTATCGATAAAAAAAAATTTTTTAAGCGTCTTCGTCTGTTGCTTAAAAGAAAATATGTAGAAAAAAAAAAAAAAAAAAAAAAACTATATGTAAAAATGAATAAAATTAATAGAAGTGAAAATATATAAAAAGCAAAATAAAAAGAAAAAAAAAATTTTTTTTTTTTTCAAAATTTTCAATCAACTTACGGAAAAGAACGAAAGATGAAAGAAAACAAAAAAGATTATTCTTTTGCAAGTAATTCGATGGCCGATTTTTTTTTTTTTTTTTTCTTTTCTTTTTGTTTTCCATCATTTTTTTTTTTTTTTTTTTTTCGAGATATAAATTTCTCTCCCTTTTTTTTCCCCTCTTTTCTTCCTTTGGCTCGTTTTTTTTTCATTTTATTTCTATCTTTTTCTTCCGCATGTTAATTTTGACCCCTGCAGTGGCAGCCTTTGCCTCTCCACTCTCTCTTTCCTTCTCATCCTACTTTTCCGGTGGTGGTTCGCCAGATAAATTTTAACGCTTGATATATAAGTGGGGTATTATACTATATTATACTATATATCTATATACTTATATATATGTATACATGTATATATAATTTTCATTTTTATTATCGTTATTATCATCGAGGGTAGAAAAAAAAAAAAAAATACAAAAAAATACAAAAAGAAAAAAGAAGAAGAAGAAAAAAACGAATAAAAAATTCTCGGGGTCCATTAACTATAAACCGGGTGAATAATAGGAGCTTGAGTATATAAGAACGATGTGTAATACTTAAAACGCATGAAAAGACCGAAAAATAAAAACCAGAAAAAAAAAAGAAAAATATACTATATAAAAATTCAAAATACGTACAAATATATTTTCCTTCTCTCTATCTCTCTCTCTTTCTCTCACTCACTCTTTTTCTCTGCTATCTGTTGTAAATATGTTTGAAAAAAAAGGAAAGAGTTTTCGAGTATGTCCATTAGGGGAAGATATAAAACGAATAAATTTCAAACTCTAGAAGTGCCAGCTGGGGTATAAGGGTAGGTCGTTTTAAAACCAACTCTTAATTATTCTGAGTCATTTGGCCTGTTTCAAGATGTATAATGAGTAAAACCACGCCGCCAACACGTTCGCGGATAATTCGTTTCCGCGCATTAAATTTTTTTCCTTTTTTTTTATACAGAAAGTATGAGTAAAAAAAAAAAATCAAAAAATCAAAAATCGAATAATTAATTGATTAATTAATCAAAAATTTGAAGAAAATAAAATTAAAATAAAAGAGACAGATTATTTTTGGTATTTCTTAAAATAGAAACAAAAAAATTGGTCGAAAATTCATCTAAAACAGAAAAAAAAAAAAAAAAAAAAAACGAGAGAAAAAAAATAAATGGAAACAAACGAGAAAACGAGTTGAAATTTAAAGAGCAAATCGTCACTTTGTTTCAGCCACTTAGCGAGAACCTTTTTTCCATTGTTTTCCGTTGGGTAATTGAGCGTAAAGATGCGTAGTCGGTTTAGGAGTTGAAGGTAGTAATTAGAGTCTAGACTCGCTAGACGAAACGGTTGTTGTATTATTTTTTTATTTTAATTATATTTAAGGAATCGGCCCAGTCGTAATCGTAGTCACGATCGTAATCGTTTAAAAGAATGAAATAAGGTTAAAGATATTACCTACTACTACGATCCTCGAGTAAACGAAACTCGACCTAATTTTATGCCTCCATAAATCCGACTCCCTAGCAGTACCACAACTCTCTTTATAGTCTCTTTAATAATCCACGCAATGCGAAGGAGAATGAGGATGAAGAGGAGAAGGAAAAGAAGGAGAATGAGAAAGAGAGATAAAGGATGAAAAGAGGGTAAAAGAATCCTCTAAATGAACAGAGAGAAATAAAAAGAAGAAAAAAAAAAAGAAAAAAAAAAAAAAAAACATCCCTTAAAACTAAAACAGCTTCCCGTTTTATTTTATTCGCGATCGTTTACCTCGGGTTGCAGTTATATTGGAACGATTTAAAGATATGTTTTTTTATCACGTTCGAATCACAAAAATTCAAAAAAAAAAAAAAAAAAAAAAAAGTAAAACTTCTTATATATATGTGGTAGTTAATTTTAGATTTATTTTTGTCTATTAGAGATTCAAATTTCAATTCGTTGTTTCGAAAACTGAAATGAGAAAAAAGAATAACAAAAAAAATCTTTGACGTTGTGTTGAAATTTGAATTAATTACTTTACTGTATATATATATATATATGTATATACAAGTATATAACGTAACGTTGAACGATTATATAGTTCAAACCAATATACGTATAGTATATGTATGTATGTATGTAGTTATACATATACATACTGTATATATATGGGGTAACTGAAATTTTGAATCCATACTCCATGCATGAGAACACAACTCGTCTGTGGCTGGCTAAAACGAACCAGTTTATACGTATATATAAACTTGCTAATTGAAATTGCTGATCGCTACTATACATATGTATATGTATATGTGTATATATAATATATGGAAAAGTTTTCGAGTTTCATGTTTCCAGTATGTATATACATTGTATATATATATATATACATTTATACGTATGTACGTATGTATATACCTGCTTGGATGTAATATGTATATATACAGGGTGATTCCGAAATTTCTTCTCAAAATATCAGGGATCCAATTTTTTTCTACTAATTTGCCTGTTTGTTTTTTTTTTTTTCAAGAATCAATTACTTCTTGTTCTTATATAATTTTCAAGAATAACTAAAATTTGTTCTCATCTTTTTTTTTTTTTGCTATTTTCATTTTCATTTTCGTTCTCAATTTTTGCATTTTTTTTGTATATTATTTGTCAATTTCAAAAAAAGAAACGAAAAAAATACTACGAGTGTTATATATTACTGAATTTTTTTTTTTTTTTTTTTTCTTTTTTCATATTGTAGAAATTGATTGACAAAAGTTTGTTAAATATTCGTCAGGATTTCTGAATCACTCTGTATGCATGTATGTAGTACCTACTATTTCAATTTAATCAGAGAGAATTATACGGTGTTTCTCGTTTTATATATATAGGTATATATATATTATACATACATATATATACATTGTATAACTATGAACTATACACATTACATACCGTGTGTATGTATAAATTTTTTTATTCGTTTTTTTTTCACATTTTTTTATTAATTTTTTCTTATCATTTTCTTTTTTTACTCCGAAAGCAAAAATATTTACAGAAATCAACCGATAGCTGGCAGTGGAATTATAACGCGCTTACTATAGAGGCGATATGTGATTAATTGACTTGTTTTTACGTTGGTGGAGGAAAATAAAAAAAAAAAAAAAAAAAAGAGAAAAAAAAAATTGGAAAAAAATTTGATAAAATTGGAGACGAGAGAGTGAAAAATAAAAAACGATAGATAGAAGCTATGTGGGTTTAATTGTATCTAATTTGTTGAAATAAAAAAAATATAAAAAAAGATAAAAAAAAAAAAAAAAAATCTACTTAAGGGATAAAGAAAAAACTTCAGTAAATTTATCGTATTGGGTAGATTGTGTTTGCCGTTGTTTCGTCGCCCGGTATTCGATTTTCCATTTTCATTTTCATTGACATTTTATTTTATTTCTTTTTGTTTGTCTTTCTTTCTTATATTTTATAGTTTGTAGAGTATTTTTATTTTTTTTCTTCCGTTTAGAATATCGGTGGTTACAGGGAAATTGGCTGCCACCGCAAAAGCGTATATAACGTGTTTTCATTCGATTTCACACCGAATAAAATTTCCCTCTTTTCTTTCTTCCTTCTTTGTTTTTTTTTTTTTTTTTATCTCATTTTCTTTATTTTTTCAATTTTCAATTTTCTAGACTGGGGGAGTGCAGCGGTGACCTTTACAAAAATTTATCATATATATATATAAAGTAAATTCCATGCCAATTTGACCAGATTTTAGCCTGACATTTTTATTGTTTTTCGTATCATTTTGTTTCTTATTTTCGTGAATACGTTTTTGAATTATGACAACCCGAACCTGATTATATAAATATTCTAACCTTTTTCTAAATTCTCGAGAAAAAAATTCCACAGACGATTTTCTTCTCCATTTCGATAATTTTTTTATATTCGATTTTTCTTTTTACCTTTTCTTGATCATTTTGAAAATCTTTCGATCAACGAATATTGACGTTTGAACGTTTTAAAAATGTCTAAAAAATAAAAACAAAGAAAAAAAAACGATGTAAAAAGTGTAATAAATTTTTTTAATTTTTTTCTTAACAAAATTTAATAATAAAAAAAATCGACAAAAATTAATCCCACCTTCTAAATGATTCGAAAACATGTTCATTATTATTACAGAGTCGAAAATGTTGAAGATTTTTATTTTATTTATTTATTTATTTATTTATTTTGTTTTTTTTTTTTTTAACATAATTTTCAAAACGCTTGAACATGAATAGAACGTAATTCATCTCCGCAGCTGTTCTGTTCCACGTTAAAGTTAAATCCGAGAAATCGTTCGTCGAACGAAAATTACTCGAACGTGTACGATTCAAATCTGTTAACTTTTGGTAATTATACTAAACCCCCCTCTATTACATCAGACCTACGTGACTCTATAGGTATAGACCTTCAGCTACCTTAACCCTACCTTATCCAATATTCTCCAAAACTAACTCTTCAAACAACTCGAATGTTGTTACCGTTTGAATTACCATCATTATTATTATTATTATCATTATTATATATGTATATGAGCCCTGCTTATATACCTACCTATATACATACATAAATACATACATATAGGTATATACATAATTATAAATTATTGTTTAACGAAGGAAATATTATGTGTATTTAAATTTCTTTAAAGAATCGCAATAAATTTAGATATAAAATTTAAAAGATATAAGATTTGGGAGGGACAGAGAAGGGGGGGGGGGGGGGGAGGGGGGGAGGACAAAAAAACAAATATTTTAACAAAAAATAACAAATTTTTTATCATTTCTTTCAGTTTTTTTCGTTTTGATATCGTCGAACCATGCGGTAATACGATTTTCCCCATATTGGGAATGGGTCTCTTGCCGAATGGTTCGATTTGGTACGGTTCGATTTGCAGGGTCAAAGCTTATATATGTAGTTCGCTGTGTTGAAAAATTTACGTAAAAGCTTTTCATCGAACCAGAAAAAAGTCTCTATAACAAAAAAAAAAGAAAAAAGAAGAGAAATGAAAAGAGAGAAAAAAAAAAAAAAAAAAAAAAACCTCGTTCCTCTCCAGGCTGTTAGAAAATTAAATAAATATTAAGTATATATATGATATAATATGTATAACAATTCGACATATGTATGTATATACCTGTATTCAAACATAAACGAAAGAAGAAGAATAAAAAAAAAAAAAAGTAATTCGAAAACTTTCGAAAAATTAAATAAACCATTTTTTTTTTTTTTTTTTTATTTCAAATTTTTATTCGTTCAATATTTTTTTTTTTTTTATCCAAAATTATAAATCGAGAGGTTTTAAACGTTGAATCATTTAAACGGTAATTCAATAAATTTTCATATTTAACGATGTAGTTTTATCTCCACTCTAGACTATCGCCTTTTCCCCCCATTGCCTTACATGATGGTTAGCTGAGAACAAATGTGTTTTCTCTCTTAACAAAATTACCCACAAAGCACCATAAAGCTTTGAGAGAATTTCTCTGGAAATGATGGAACCACCAGAGCTTCCCCCTCCCCCCTTCCTTCCTTTTCGCCCGAACGTTAGTCCTAACGTTAGTACGATCCCCCAAGTCGTATATATAGCTACCCTTCTTATATACTATACTATACATGGTATATACTTACTCCTTGATCGTTTTTGGTCCATAAAACGGAGGAAAAAAAAGGAAGGAAGAAAAAAAAAAAAGATTCGTCAAGAATTACTCAACTTTTAATTACGTTAATAACGCTAATTTTTCTTTTTCTTTTATTTTTCCTCCGGTATTCGTATATAGGTGATTTAATTATAACCGGAACGGGCGAAAAAAAAAACAAAAAAAACGAGAATATATGAAAAAAAAAAGAAAAGAAAAAAGAAAAAATTATTCCTTATTGGAATGATAAATTAGAAGTGTAATTTATTTATTTTTGTAAAATATATATGTTTTTTTTTTTTTTTTTATTGGGGAGGATATAAAACGTAATTTTTTTGTAAATTTTTTTATATGTTTATTTCTTCATTTTTTTTTCGCGATAAAAAAAGCACTCGAAATAAAAAACAAAATTCACCGAAATGGATCGGTGCTTGCGTATATCACATGGGCGTGTATATATCTATACACATATATACACAAGGGCTGAGAACACCCCTAGTTGTTTTTTCGGTGTATCGTCTGAACCTTATACTGGCGAAAGGGAAGTTATTATGCTTAGAGGGCTTACTTTCTCTTGGGTCAAGATTTTCAGTCCCTTGGGGGTAGTGGGAATCGGCGTTCAAAATAAGAGGGGTAGGTATAGGTATATGGTATATATATATATATATATATATGTGTGTGTAGTTGGGTAGGTAGACTTGGGGTACGGGCTAGCTAGCGATTTTGGGGTAGGGTCGTGGTATAGCCGTCGAAGAGCTGTTTTTCGAGGATAAAATGCCTAATCGACATCTCCGTGTGCCCAGCCTGTTTCCCTACTCCAGCGTTCGGAAGAAGCTGGCGAAGCGTCGAAGCGATTCTTCCGTATCTCACAGCTAGTTGGTTTTTATTGGCCACCGCTCGACCCTCTTTAAAGTCAGGCTTGGTTGTTCGTGGAGGAAATGGGACGAGCTTTTACTCGTGGTAGGGAATAAGGGATGAAGGCAAAGGAACGAAGAAAAAGAAGAAGGAACGAGAAGACACGTTCGGGTACAATTTTTTTATTTTTTTTTTGCTTTTTGTTGTTTTTTTCTATTTTTTTTTTTTTTTTGCTTCTTCTCCTTATTGTTCAAACGACCCAACGTCTGAAGCTTGATATTTTTAATCTCGTCCCTGCGCAACCATCCCCGTCGAGCTACAGAGAGATCGACGAGACGTTATAACAACTGGGTGAAGCTAGGATGGTTTGTGACAGCCAGTTGTAACGACCGTCTGTAATCGATACGAGGATAAAATTAAACTGAGAGAAGGAAAAAGAATAAAAGAAATTTTATTACACTAAAAGGAGAAATTATTCAAGAAATAATTACGGGAAACGATTCCTTATAAAAAACTGATAAGATATTGTCCGAACGAAAATATCGTGAGTCTTATAGTTTTCAAATGGGAGACGATTTTGTAAACTAACGATCGCTCAGATCGATGGCGAGTTATACTCTAGCGGTAGCGTCGGGTAACAAAACGACCGTTACGCCGAGGTGGACGAACAGTGATTGGTGCAAACTTAAATAGGCTCTAATTTAAAAACTATGAAAGCCACGAGTTTTTAGTTTCAACAATTTACGCGCAGTTTTTTGTGAACAATTTGATTAACGGAAGTGTGAAGTAATTCCGTGATATAAAATTCGACACTTGCGTTTAATTTCGAGTTAATAAGAGCCTGTTATCCGCGATTTGATAAAAAAAGGAAAACAAATAAAAAAAAAAATAAAAAAATCTAAACTATGACTTGTAGGAGTATGTATGTACGTACATATTTGTCGCACACAATTTGTTGTTTTAATTTTTAATTTTTAAAACAATTTTTGTGTTGTTTTTTTTTTTTCATTTCTTTTTTTTTTTTGTTTCTTTCTTCACGGCACATCGCGATGTAGGTACACTACGTGATGGTTACACAAGAGGACGAGCAGATTAACGCAGGCTTTGCAGAGGTAGTTGCAAGCCTCCTCACCGCGCTGGTTGCTTTTAATTATAAAAGGATTTCCCCAGGGTGGTATGCGAGGCTCACCACGAAAACCGCGCTCGTCTACAACCCTCTCTGGTATTAGAAACGGGGGTTGGGTTTTGTGGGTTTAAAAAAACCAAAAAAAAAAAAATATTAAAATAAAAATGAAAGCGAAGAAAAAAAAAATATATATATATATATATATAATGTATAAATACTATATAAAAAAAACCATTCAAACTTTCTGCAGAGCTTTTGACGCCGCGCTGAAACAGAAGTAAAAAAAAAAAAAAAAAAAAAAAAACGCTTACCTGATCTTGATATCCTTGAATATAATTTCCATCCTTTGTCATGCACCGCTGCACAAGCTGCTAAATAACCTCACCCTTAACATGACCGAGAAGAGTTTTCGACAGTCTGGGAAATACAGATCGGTGAATAAGCGTTTATTGAGAAAAAGTTTGAATACCGTATATGTATAGACAGATATTTATCGAAAGCATATTTTATAATCAAAGAATGGTGGTTTTTCGGTTGGCAGTGATTTGACGGGGAAATTTAATAATAATAATAATAATAATATGAAAAATAAAATGAAATAAAAAAGATAAAGTAAAAAGGAAAAATTTCAATTTTTTTCATTTTTCAGTCATGATTACGATATCGTTATTTGTCAGGTGGATAAGAATAAAAAAATAAGAAAAAAAAATAAAAAATTTCTTCCACCCTTATTTTATTTTAGATTTTCTTTCTTTCTGTGTTTGTTTGGTTTTTTTTTTTTTTTTTTTCCTTTTGCTTTCTTCTTTATACTTCTTTTCTTTTCTTCGTTCCCGAGATATATACCGCATGCTGTTGCTCAACGAGGCGGAAATTCGTCTGAATTTATTTCTTCACCCCCCCTCCACCCCTATATTCACCCTATTTTAAGGGTGATTCTGGAGAAAGTTTTTTTTTTTTTTTTGTTTTTGTTTCATTCTTTCTTCGTGGTAAAGAAAAAAAAAATCGTAAAAAGCGAAAGAAAATGTAAAAGAAGAAGTAAAAATTCTCATCCCATTTTACAAACGTGTAACAATAAAAAATTATATAATATTTTGGAAATGAATATAAATTAGTATTTTTTTTTTTGTTGTTTTTTTTTTTTCAATTTTACGATGTAAAATATAAATTCACGTGAGTCATACGCATACCGTAAATTCGAATCAAAATATTGAATCCAAGTCGTATGGTCGTATACCTATATATGAATTTTTGAAACGTGAAAATAAAAAATCACGAAATATATTTTTGTTTCTTTTTTCTTAATGAAAAAAAACAAAAAAAAAAAATAAAAATATTAGATAGGTATAGGAATAATATTATAATACAGAGTGTTCGTTTTTGGTATATTTTATATTTTTTATAGCAGTTTATTCAGACAATAATAGGGGTTTTTTTTAATTTTTTTTTGTTTTATTTTTTTCGTAACACGTATAATATATATATAGATGATAATTGAAATAATCATTATTACAGTGTTAATTGTTATTACTTATAATTATAATGTAATACGTATATATGTATGTATAATTTACAATTACAGATATATATATATATATATATATATATATATATATATATATATATATATATATATATATATATATATATATATATATATATATATATATATATATATATATATATATATATATATATATATATATATCGACTCGCTATTATATATGACATATATATCAGGGCCGTGTGGTCCTTATTTAGAGTACCTATACTTTAGAATTTTTATAATACCTTTTCCTAAATCGGTTTCAAATCCCCCCCCCCCCCAAAAAAAAAAAAAAAAACAAAAAAAAAAAGAAAAGAAATTCGCTTATAATTTCAATCCTAATTAATATTAATTATATTAAAACGTGCCTGCAGTAACCACCATTTATATTTTATACTGAGTTCTCCACTGGAGGGATGCAGTAATTATGGTAGTCACAGACACGTGTTAATATAATTAATATTAAGAGCTGAAATTTTAACAGAATTTTTTTTTTCTTTGCTTTTTCTTTTTCTTTGTTTTATCTTCGGATTTGGAATCGATTTACGGGGATGAAATTAGAAAAATTCAAAAGTATACCAAATAAGTACCATCCTAATACAGATATATATATATTTATATAAATTTATATATCAGTATATACCTATACATATAATATACTAACAAATAAATACATTTATTCACTATTGATAATCTTAATATTAATATTATATCTATATATCATCGTTATAGGTAATAGATATTAGTTTATCATTAATAATCGCAACTGTCCTGATCAGGCCCGCAATAAATCAAATTAATAAATCAATTAATTAATTAATTAATTGATCAATTAATTAAATAATGCGTTATACATAGCTACAAGTAGTTATATATATATGTATCATCGTATATTTAGCAGTTTCTTTTCTCTTCAATAATTCTCGTCTCTTGCTATATTATGTATAGCGGGAAAAGCGTTTCCTATATATATATATATATATATATATATATATATATATATATATATATATATATATATATATATATATATATATATATATATATATATATATATATATATATATATATATATATATATATATATATATATATATATATATATATATATATATATATATATATATATACATATATCGAGTGAAGAAAAAGAAAAAAATTTTAAAATAAACGAAACCTGATAAGAAAAAAGCAAAGAAAAAAAATTGAAAAAAAAAAAAAATTCAAAATTAAAAGAAAAAGATAAAAAGACCGAACATAAAATGATCAAAGTTTGTAGGTTTAAAGTTCACAGAGTTTATTACCGCAAGCTTTTTATACATAGGTATATACATATATACATACCTAGTTTAACAGCTTGTATAATATACTTTGAATTCTCTCTTTTTAATTTTAATTTATATTTTAATTTTATTTATTATATTTTTTCTATTTTCTTTCTCTCACTTTCTTGTTTCTTTTTATTTGACTTTTTCTTTTTTTAGTTTTCTTTTCGAACGATTCAACTGGCAGATTGCTGTACAACTTTCCTTCCTCCCTCCCTTCCTCTCTCTCTCTCTCTCTCTCTCTCAACCTCCGTCCGTTTTAAAACTATAGTAGAGATTTTCTAAAACCTCCGTCTCGTTAGTGAAGAACTTGACCTAATTAAATTCAAAAGTAAAACACGTATACTCCGTTAGTAGTTCGAAATCGTCGTCGTCAGTGGCGTCTAATATATCTATACCTAACCCATCCACCTATCTAACTACGACGTATATATATATATGAAGCTGTCCACGTGAAAACGACACAAGTCCAGACCTCAAAATTTTAAATTTGATTTTTAATTACACATGTTATTATTTTATGTCTGGAGAAGCTGTCAAATTTTTTCTTCAATTTTTTTCATCAACCATTTTTTTTTTTCAGAATTTAAAAAAAAGGTGTTTCGTTCAAGGCTGAAAAAATTCATAACTCCGAAAGGGTTGATTGAAAGAATTGAAAAGAAAAAAATTAACAGGATCTCTAGACGTAGAATAATAATATATGATATCAAAAATCAAATCGAAAACTTTGAGGTCTGGAATCGTCTCGTTTTGACTTGGTCAGACCCCATATGGTATATATAATAAAAATAAAACAATAAAAGAATTTTTTTGTTTCTTCTTCTTCTTCATTATATATGTATATGTATATGTAAGGTAGGTATATAATATATAAGTGTATTAGACTGTGTCAAAGAAAAAATCGACTATTTTTATTATGTATTTTTTCTTTTGTTTTTTTCGAAATTTGTATCGAAAATATTGTACAAGATGATGAAAAAAAAAAAAAAAACCTCTCAAAATTTGAGCACTTAATATTAATATTGAGAGATGCATCATCGTGATTTTCTATTTCCCATTTATTTAACATGGGAAAATGATTATTTGCTTCGTTTTAATTTTATAACTCACCAACGGATTACCGTACCGGAATGACAAATACATATTCTTGTAGATAATGAATTGATCTACCAAAAAGGTGTTCTGTCATTTTTCGATAAACCTAATGGTTCAAAAGTTATTGTATTATGTATATTAAACTTTGATCTTGAATAACTTCTGAACTACTAAGTTTATCGAAAAACGACAAGATACCTTTTTTATAGATCAATTCATTTTCTAAAAGAATATGTATTCGCCATTCCAGTACGGTAATTCATTAGTAAGTTATAAAATTAAAAATAAGCAAACAATCGTTTTCTCATGTTAAATGAATGGGAAATAGAAAATCGCGATGATGCATCTCTCAATATTAATATTAAGTGCTCAAATTTTGAAAAAAAAAATTTATTTTTGTCATTTTGAACAAATAAAAAAATAGAAATATTCGATTTTTTCGACATAGTCTAATTATTGGCTGTATAATTATATATTATAGACGATTATTATAGACGACATGTATTATTATATACCTTAACTAATATATTAAACATATATCGCGTGTCTGATGGTATAATTGGATTCACTGCACGTATAAAAGTAAAATAGCATATCCATTCTTTTTTGTTATTTTTTCATATTTCTGCCAAAAATGTTAAAATGCGTTCAAAAAAAGATAGATGTAAAAAAAATTATTTAATTAACAGTATTAAAAGGTTGTAAGTATACTAATGGTTACTCACTATCATCTCTAAATTTGTGAAAATCGAAATTTCGTTAACTATAACGATACAGATCGTATCCGCCAAAATCTATTTTATTTTTATTTTTTTATACAAATGGTCCAAAAACTTCTGAAACGCAAAGACTCATCGTTATAATATTAAGAAAAGTCCGAAATTTTTTTGATTTTCAAGAAAAAAAATTTTTTCAAAATTATCCACCAAAATTTATTTTTCATTGCAAATCCTTTAAAAACTTTCGATACGATGTTATACCATTAGACACGTGATGTAAACAATATTATATGGGTAATTCCACGTGAACTTGATCCATCTTTAATTTTGATCAAAATTTATTTCGAAAAAAAAACATCCCCTTCTTATTTTTAATCAACCATTTTTTGCCTATGATTCTCAAAACCTATCTCAAAAACGCCCTATCATACCAACCGACCTTTGATGAACGAAAATACGAAAATTTTCAATTTAAAAAAAAAAAAGAAAAAAAATTTATACTATCACCAAAAAAAAAATAAAGTTTCAATGAAATTAAAAATAACGTGGCTCAAACCCACGGGGTACATTTCACATGAAATTTTTCCATATATTATTTATTTTAATAATATATTTAATTATACACAATATATTAGAATATTAATCATACAATTCCTACCAATTATTATTAATATTAATATAATTATACATGTATAAACACATCAGGGTCTAAGGGATCGAAGGGGGAGATTTTCAAAAAAAAACAAAAGCAAAAAAAAATCTTCTCTACTACACACTTCGCGATATAATTAATTATTTAATTAATTAATTAATTAATTAATTATCGATCACATCTAAATAATTATTATATTATATTATTATTATTATTATACGTATATATACAATGTCCTTTAGTATTAATTTTCGCGAAATTTTTTGCCTTCATTTTTTTTTTTTATGTAAGTATCTCTTTTTTTTTCAATTTTTAAAAATTTTTTTTGTTTTTTTTTTGTCCGTGTAAAATTTTGTTCTTGTTATTTGATTATTAATTTTTTTTTTTTGTATTTGTATTTTAATTATTGTTTTTAAGAATTTTTTTTTTCTTTTTTTTTCGAATTTTGTATAATTTTTTAATTTCAGTATTATATAATAGCTGTTGTATATATGTATATAGGTTATATATTATTATTATTATTATTATTATTATTATAGATGTATTTTTGTATTATTAACTCAAACTATTTTATCGCGACATTTGCAAGTGGCTCGACAAAATTTCCTACGTTCAATACCCTGTTCGGTATCGCTTTCGCAAAGCCACGTTGGCCATGTTTCGTACAATTGTCGACAATTTGCCCATAAATCTGCCCAGGCACATGAATTCTTGCAAAGTTTACCAAGACGACAATGATCTTTACAACCACTGCAAGGCTGACCCTCGACGTAAGGAATTCCCAATCGATCGGGGTGATTTCCACTATAACGAAAATTGTGAAAAAAAAAAATAAAAATAAACAAAATTGAAAATATTAAAAGTATAAAAAAAAAAATTTCAAATTAGACTCACGCGGGACAGTAATTGCAGACGTAACTGAAGTAGGGCCTCCCTCGGGGTCCTCTCGTACCTGGACATTTTGCAAAACCACAACCAACCCTGTGGGTCGGTGCCCAAACCATTTGTGTATAATGGCCAACCTCGGTTAGGTCGTTTTCGGCCTCGGTACCATACTTGAAGATTTCTTTTTCCAAGTACCATGTCTTGATGGCAAAAAACCTAACGATCGAAGTCAAATATTATATATGTATCGATCAAATTTATACGTTGTATGTATGTATGTACATAGAAAATGACAGGAATTAGGTATATATATGTACAGAAAATCAAAGAAAATGAACAAATACATTTGATATCGAAAATAAAATTTTTTGTTTTTTTCTTTTTTATCAAAGTTCGAATACGATTATAGCCGATCAATCTTCTCCATTCGAAAAAACTGCACGTATGTATAAATATAATAAAAGAGAGTTTGTTATTTTGGGGATGGATTGAATAGAAGAGAAAAAAAGAATTTCTTTTTTTTTTTTTTTTTTTAACAAAAAAAGGAAAAAGCGAAAAATTAATTAACAAAAAAATATATGTATATATAGTAGACCGTTTCAAAAAAATCGATTATTTTTCATTTTCAAAGAGTTAGTCAAAAATATTGTTCCAAACGATGAAAAAAAATGTTGTCAAAGTTTGAGCTCTTAATAATAATATTAAGAGGTGCCTCGTCGCGATTTTCTATTTCCCATTTAAATAACATGGGAAGTGGTCTTGTGGAACTTTTCGATTTTTATATCTTGAAAATTAATCTACTTAGAAAGATTCTGCATGAATGCTGTTGTTCAAAATTGTACGCTCTACAAAAAAGGTCTCTTGGTCTTTTTCGATGAATCCAACTGTTTCCAAGTTCGTCATGATTAATTACCATTAATAACCAATACAACAAATTGGAAATAGCTAGATTTATCGAAAAAAAACAAGAGACCTTTTTTTTAGAGCGTTCAATTCACTACAAAAATATGTTCTGGTTTTATCAGTACACTAATGCGTTGACGAGTTATAGAATTCCAAAGTTTAAAAAAAAATTTCCCCATATTATTTAGATTGGAAATAGAAAATCGCGATGCGGCACCTCTTAATATTAATATTAAGAGTTCAAACTTTGACAGCATTTTTTTTTTCGTCATTTGGAACAATATTTTTGAGTTACTCTTTGAAAATGAAAAATAGTCGATTTTTTTGAAACGGTCTAATATATAGGTAAACATATATAAATAAATAAAAATGGAAAGTGACTAAAACACAGGGGAAAACTGTGACGAAAAACAACGGCGACAACGCCGAGTTCTAATTAGTTGAAATTAATTATTTCCTTGATTAAAGCTATACGTATTATACGTACATAGGTATGTAAATACGTATGTACATATACCTGTGTATATTATATGTATATATACGATATGGTGTTATATTCAAGTTGTTATATTTGCCGGAGGATAATATCCGGGAATTTGTATATATAACGATAAATAATTAATGAATTTGTAAATACCTACATATATCTACTAATCCTGTATAAAATAGCCGAGTATATCGTATTGTTATATACCTATTATATACCGTATATATGTTATAGTTTATAAATTAGGATAGAAAACCGATATCTGGTTAATTTCAGTTTTAACAATAATAATAACGATATTAATTCCTTCGATTGTAATTTAGATGAAAAAGAAAATTTTTTTGTTTTCCACAATTTCAATAAATAAATGAATAACTATAAAACGAAGACAAAAATAAGAAGAAAAATAGTTAATTGTGAAATAGGTTCAATATTGTGAATTTAAAGGGGTTGAAAGAAAAAAGTAGCAAAAGAAATCAAAGAGATTGTAAAATTTGTTGAAAAAAAATCTATTCTATGTATACTGATTATGTGCGGACATGTACCTACATCATTATGTATCTTTTCGTAATATGAAAAATTTAAGGAATAAAATTTTAATTTACTTTAGCCTCTCAGTGCGGAGCGGAGACGGCTCAGACTGTCTGGTTTAGAAATGACAGGCTTTCCACCCTTGTGTAACCCTGTCAACAGGTGGCTTTATGCCAGGGGATTTGGAATGTAATAAACAATAAATAGGACCGAGATAAATGATACTTAGAAATTGTATTTAAATATCGTTGTATTTTATTTTTGTTTTTTTGGTTGATCCCGAAAATTTGTAAAAAACGTAAAGATTAAGGGAGACAAATTCACCTTTTTTATTTTTTGTAAAATATGTTGCCTACCTCACGACGTCATATCTTAATCGTTTGATAAATTTTTACAATGAGAGAAAAAAGAAACAAAAAATCGTAAAATAAGTTTTATCAAAATGTATGTTTTCAATTACGAAAAAACCTGATCCGATAACTCCTGCAATATATAATTTTCCGAAAAAATAAAAAAAAGTGATTCCTAAAGATTGATGAATAATATTATTGGAGAGTATAATAGAAAATTTTCTTACCAAGGTACTTGAGCAGTTGATATAAATATATTTTGACCACAGCTACCAAAAGCATCGATATGAAGACCGGTCGCATTGTCATGGGTCAGGGCTAGGCAGCTTTCGGCCCATCTTTGGGCAGCTCTTGCAGCACCTCTGTGCCATTTCTATGAAAATTTATATTAAGGGGTATTAATATACATAAAAAAAATTAAATACATATATATATATAAAAAAAAAAAAAAAACAGTAAATTTTCGTAAAATTTGACATTTCTAATTATCCTTAAATTATATTTGCAAGGATAGAAAAAACAATGAAATTGAACAAAAAAAAAAAAATATATATATAGGTATATAGAATATAAATATAATTATAACGACGACGAACAACGTGGAATAATAATATCATTATATACATATACCTATACAAATATTTATATAATATATAGGTATGTATATAAAATTATAATTCGTTGCACGAAAAAAACCGTAAATAATTATAATAATCGTATAATAAAATAATTTTATGTATAATATTATATATTATATATTACGCTCATGAATAATTTATAAACTGAAATAAGCATGGAGGGAGGAAGCAACAACTGTTTACAAATGTTTCTCATCGTGTATAATATCCTATATATACCATACGCGTTCAGAGTTTCTATAATGGTTTTTATACCGCAAGATATATTGCGTTTACAGAAATCTAGAAATAGGTAATGATAATTTATTGAATTATTTTGATTTTCGTTAATTAATTATTATCATTTTTTTGGGGATTTTTTATTCTGTGTCCTTTTTGTATTTTTGAATTTTTTTTTTTTTTTTGATTTGTGTGACTGATAACCGACTTGGCACATTAATTAATAAGGTATATACCTACGTTTATATGGTATGTATATAGCTTACCATTGCTAGCATATTAGCTGCTGGTGGTGTAACGTGAGTTCTAAAAAAATTGTGATACAGTACTATTTTCTTTTGAACTTTTCTTGTCGACGGTATTAATACTTTCGTTGGTATTCTATCGCCGTATAATCTCGGCCCTGTAAAAATTTTACACAATATAATACATATATATAGAAATACATAAAATAAACGTTTTTTTTTTTTTCATTTTTCATTTTTATTTTAGTTTTTTTTTTCTTTCTTCTTTTGAATTTGAATTTCAAGTTGATTTACAAAAATCGAAATATTTTTTTTTTTTTATACTAATCGAATTTGATTTAATTCGATTTGATTTTTTGGATCTAAATTAATATCGTTAGTATTGTTTGGTGGTTATTTTTGTTAGTAAAATAAATTTAAAGGTGGTCTTAATTAATTTGGTCATATATTAGAATTTGAGTGTTTCGATTGACCAAAAATATCTCCATTAAATATGTAGAAATAATTCTTTGTCAAGACCTCCAAATTCCCAGAACAATTTCCATCTCCATATAAAAAAGTCAAAAGAATTTTCAAATTTTTGATAAAACACGATTTTCGACACTTTTCGATTAATTTTTAATTTTTTAAATTTTTATTCTGTTTCTTTTTCACGAATCATTTTTCTCTCACTCACTCTCTCTCTCTCTCTCTCTTTCTCTTTCTCTTTCTCTCTTTCTTAATTTATGTTCAAACTCCCAAAATTTTAAATACTAATAAATAAATCCTCGACCTTAAATTCATACCTCTAATTTATAAAAAAATAGTTAACTTGTTAGAGGGTGTTAGTTAATGATACTGTACATGGCTTACTACGATCCGTCTTCCACGGTGTAGCAGTTGGTAGCTGCGTAGCGATGACCGCTATCCAAATCCATATCCACCTCATAATTCGAGAGAAAATTTTCGACGTTTCAAAAATTCTGTAATCATATAATAAAAAAATTTTTTTAAAATACAACAAATTAAAAAATAAAATTTATATAGCCCACTTGCGGTATAATTATTATAAATATAATTATTATCATTATAATTATTATTATTATTATGAATTTAATAATTTTGAAAAACAAAATAGTGAAATATAGAAAAAAAAACAAAATTTAATTAACAAAAATTTTGTGGTCAGTTTCAAAGAATATGAAGTAAGATAAAAAAAAAAGTCACAGATGAAGATTCGGTAACGACATAAATCTCGCGTATGATATAGACAGTATATAGTAGATCGTAGATATCTATACTATATATGTACATATTATGTATGTACATATATACATATATACCCTTCGAAATTTCTCCGTTCACCGGACACGCAGTTTCTTGCTCGACCGATATGATACGAACCAAACCGTATATATATATATATATACATATATACTCATATCCCGCATACATCAACCCTTTTCCAATATTCGCTTACGGTCGAGCAAATCGCGACTAACGCGAATCTCGTTTTTGTGGTAATCGTGCGGAGTGTAGCTGTAGGTATAAGGCAGCTATATACATATATATATATATATACATACATGTATACAGATATATATATATATATATATATATATATATATATATATATATATATATATATATATATATATATATATATATATATATATATATATATATATACATATATATATATATATATATATATATATATATATTATACCATAGAATTCTCTTTTTTTGGGCGATATAATCCCCACCTCAACTCCCACTCGATAGCCGAATGTTATACCATTTTCATAATATACCTACCTGATGCCACGTCTACTAATACCGAAAGAGGAAGAGGATCCTTTCTTATAGTTCTTCCCTTCGAAAAATGCCTACCGTACCTATAAGGGTGAGCAAATCTTCATTTCCTGAGAAAATTGATTCTGAATATTTTCTCCCTTGTTTTTTCTTTCTCTCTTTTTTTTTTTTTTTTTTTTGTTCTTCTCTCTTTCTCTCTTTTTCTTACTGTATATGAGAAAACTGAAGGTATATGTATATGTAGAAAAGAATATTTTTCACCGTAGGTATACTTTTCATTACTTAGGGTATACCATGTGACTTGATAAAATCGTTATATTAAGGGTAGAAGAAAAGAAGAAGAAGAAAGAAAAAAGAAAATTGTATATACATATGTAAAAGAAATGATTAAAAACCATCATTTACGTTTTGTTTTATTATTTATTTTTATTTTTTTGTTCTTCACTTTTTATTTTCTTTCTATTATATACCCTATATACATATACACCCATATAATATATGTATATATACCTATATAAACGTTGTATTCTGAAAAGGGTTGAAAACGATTTTGTCTTTTTTTTTTCTTTTTCTTTTTTCATTCATTTTGTCAAATCGCTAGGGTTTCCAAATTGGAGGTAAAAAAAATAAAGAAAAAAAAAAAAAAAGAATCTTCTACTCTTTCACAGTACACATACATGTTGTACATACGCATAAGTATATATATATATATATATATATATATATATGTATGTAAGATAGGTATATATATATATACAAGGGTATAGCCACAACCTATACGCGTTGTCATGCCCCGGGGATATTCGATTCTCTTCGCCTACATGAGCTGGAGGACCGACCGCGTAGCTATCTTCAGGGTCGTTCTCTATTGCGGGGGAGGGAAAGAAGCCTTGCAAAAAGAAATGAGGCAAGAAAAGAGGGAGGTGGAAAAAGAAAAAAAAACAAAAAAAAAAAAAAAAAAATGGAGAAAATAAACAAAAAGGGGGGTAAGAAAAAAAAAGAACAAAAAATAATAGAAATAAAAAAGAGAAGAAGAAGGAGAAGAAGAAGAAGAAGAAGAAGAAGAAGAAGAAGAAGAAGAAGAAGAAGAAGAAGAAGAAGAAGAAGAAGAAGAAGAAGAAGAAGAAGAAGAAGACGACCCGTGGAGTGCCGGGCTATACGAGATTGCTAAGATAACGGACCGAGGAGACTAGTATTAGGGGATGATATTGGCCCGTTATCCCCATTGTTATTGAAGGCCAGTGACTCCCCCCCACCCCAACAATCCCCCCATCTTACTCCTCACTGCTGTCTCTTTTTCGAACGAATTATATCACGGAATCAGGGAATATCTCTGCACCCTTAACAGAATCCATAATAATATTCTCTATCGACTATATATGGGACATTATTCCGTGTCATTCCGACCTGGATCTGATCCCTTGACCATTCGGATTGGGCCCTCGATTCTTTATATGATTTTTCTCACTTTGAAAGGCACTCAGTTTTTTTTTTTTGTTTTTAGATTTTTCTCAAATCGATTTCAATTTTCTACAATTTTTGACACTGACTGAAATTTGAAAAAAATCTGGAAAAAATTCTGAAAAAAATCGTATTTCAGATATAAAAATTTTCGGTAGCTTGAAAATTGAGTTTTTCAAATTTATAATGATCAGGAAATTTTGTCAAAGTGTATAAAAAATAAAATAGAAAAAAGAATGATAACCCATCATGGTTAAAAATCTTGAAACTATCATCGGAGCAGAAGACAAAATTTTTTTGGAAACTTTTTTTAAAATTCTAACAAAAAAAAAAGGTGAATCTATAATAATAATAATAATAAGGTTTGAATATTTATAACTCAAAGACGTCGTTTTCATATGAAAAACAAAAAAAAAAAAAAAAAAATAGAAAAACGAAACTAGGTATAATTTCGAGTTGCTAAATTGAGATGAAAAATTTTTAAAAAATTAAAAATTGATTGAGACTAATAACCCTGCAGATAAAGTTGGCATAAAATGCTTCATACAAAACCGATAATGTCTAATAATATATAATCATATTCAAAAATATTTCTTCTATATGTATTTTCGTTTTCTTTGCTTTTCATTCGTTATCATTATTATTATAATTATTATTATTATTTTCGAATTTTTATTATACAGCTACTTTCATGATCGTGCCATGGTCGGTAGGGATTCACAGGGTTGGGAATAGAAAAACCCTGAGGATCTCAAACCATCTATCAAACGGTGTGTAGCCCGAACGTGGTTAATGCTGACCCCAAGAGACCCTCTCGCAGCTCTGCTGCTGCAGGGAATTTGGCAGCAAAATATGTGTAACTATATATATACATACATAGGTATATACATATACTATGTATGTATGTATGTATGTATGTATGTATGTATAATGTAAGTTGGAAAGGGGTAGCTACTGGTAGCAGTACAGATATTTCCCAGATTTTTTTGATTTAGCTTGTTTTTTTTTTGGTTTCTTTTTTTTTTCTTTTTACGTTATTTCGGTTTCTCATTTTTCTCTCTCTTTTTTTTTCAATTCGTTGTATCGCCCCGAGAGAATTTTGTACCTGAGTCCCGGTGGCCCGGTACAGCCTGTAGCCCGTAGCTCGTGGCTCGCGACCGAGCTTTGATCGATGTTTTCAATTTGCAACCTGAATAGCCCCAGCCTCGTGGCAGTTCCGAATGGACACGAGCTTTTCGACAAGGCTAGCCCACCCACCCATCCCTCTACTTACTCTCTCTCTCTCTCTCTTTTTTTCTCTCTCCTTCTCTAACAACCGGGTCCAGCAATTGAAACGATATATTAACAGAAAATATATTTTTTAACGTGATAAAATGAAAAATTCCTCAAATCGTCTATATGTGTAGTATATACATATACATATATATACAACTATACGAGTATATGAAATTCTTTCATTTATTTAAGGTATTTTTATTTATTTACTCCAGTTTTATTATTTATTTTTTTATTTATTTTATTTTTTCATTATATATTACTCTATACATACTATGATATGTAATCACGATCTTTACTTCTTCCAATTAAATAATAATAAAAATAATAATGATAATATTATAATAATAATAATTAATTTAGTTGATTAATATAAGAGCTGAATCTGCACAATTATATAATTGGGATCCTACGTTCGTATAGCAATTAATATTTAATATTATATAGTAACACGTGTATGTATATACAAGTATGTATATATGTATACATATATATATTGTTCTACGAGTTGATAAATTAATTTATTATTGTAATTCGAGTATCTAATTAGCGTGATTTAATCAGAATTGGAAATTCTATGTCTAAATGTATGTATGTACATATATAAACTGATTGTATATATTTATTTTATACCCCCTCTGGTATGTTTAAGAGGATAATAGATATATAATATCGATGATATAATATATGTATAATTTAGCTTGGGCCAAATAAACCGAGTGTGTATGTGTGTGTGTTTTTTTTTTCTCAAAAGGGTCTCTCAAAAACTTCTTCATTATGATCAAATAACGAGCTTCAAAAAATTTTCACCCCTCCGTACGGAAGAGTATTTATAGTATTGAGATAGAGGGCTGAAATTTTTCGGAGATTTTTTTTTTTTTTTTTTTCTCATTATTTGGAGACGATTTGAGGGAGGGCCAAATATAAAAAAAAAAAAAAAATAAAAAATGAATAAATAAATCGTCCTGCACACCCTAAATAAGGACCACCATAGATTAATATTATACATATGATATACATAGAAAAAAATAAAGCTTGTTTTATAATATTTTATGTATATATTATGTACTGTACATATATTTATATATATATAGATGTAAATGTGTGTGTATATATATATTTTTATCCAGGTTTATAAAAAAGAAACTTTTAAAGAAAGAGAGAAAGAGAGAGAGAGAGATAGAGAGTGAGATCTGGGTAAAAGAGACAGAGAGAAGTAGATAGAAAGATAGAAAAAACGAATGTGTATATGTATACGAGGTCCGAGAACCCTCGTGTTTCCTCATCCCATATTCCAGTGAGCAGTTTCCCAAGGGAACTGTAAATTTTGCAGAGGCTAGGAACGGGCGCAAATTTCTAGCTCCCATCGGTCCCCCCTCCCACATCTTCTACACCTACGTACCGTATGTATATGGTATATATATATATATATATATATATATATATATATATTTGTACATATGTATGTACATACATAGTGTCAGAGCTGCGTGAAGAAGTACGATGCGTGGGCGAGGTACGACCCTGTGACAGCTATAATGTATACATCCAACGACCACTGATATGATATACATGTATGTATATATATATATTAGGATGCTGCTTTATTTTTTGAATTTTTGAATTTTTTTTCACGATGATTCTAAATTGGTTCAAAATAAATTAAAAAAAAAAATAAATTCTCGCCAAATTTGAGCTCGATATTTTAATTTTAACCAATCTCCCCCCCCCCCCCACCACCACATATATACATATATGTATAAGTTAAGTATGAAAGCTTGTATATAAATCAGGATGAATATAGACAATTAGTTGTTTAGCTTAAGGATAAAGGTATATACTTATGTATATGTACAATAATCTTTATCCTCTTATACTTAGAATCCCCCGTCTTGACATTATCCCCTTACAAACGGTGGCACGACCAGACCACAAAGGGGGTAGACAAGTTAGGTGTAATACGCTAGAGTTAACTGAAATGTCCATCCTTATGTTAATTTGACTTGTGACAAGATTTTTAGGTGGGCGATCTGACGACGACTGGCAAGACTGAAGGTACTTATGTACACACAAGAGCTTAAGAAGAAGAAGAAGAAGAATAAGATGAAAAATAGATATGTAATAAAAATAGAAAAATTAAAAAAAAAAAAAAACGATTTACAATGAAAAGAGAAAAAAGAAAAAATAAAGAAGAGGAAGAAGAACAGGAAATTAATGAGATAATATGAAAATAAAAAATATCACGGTAAAGCGAAATTTTTCACTCCCCCCATGCATATTTATTATATACATATATACATATATATATATATATATATATATATATATATATATATATATACATATACAATTATAAATGCGCAAGAGCTGCTTTGGGACGACATGGGATTCTACAAAATGGATTTTGACTAACGACAGAATAGATTAACAAGGGATAAAAAATCTACGGTAAATTTAACCCCTTGCTAGGTATATATGTATATATACATATATACGACGTTTAACTTAAATTCAAACATTTATTCAACAAACCCAAGCAGCAGGAGCATCAGTTAAGAGAGTACAGAGGGCAGAGAGATAGAAAGACAGAAATTCAGGGTGGATTATATACCTATATAGTAGATATATGTATGTAATACGTTCAGGGAGAAAAGCAGTTTATCATTATCAAGCGAAACTGGTGCAGAATTACCTACCCCCCCACCGCCCCTTTCCGTACTCGATCGTCTCTGTAATACGGAACGAGAAAACAGGATAAATCTGTTTTTTTTTTCTCTCTCTCTTTTTTATCTTTCTACCTTGCAGGAAAATAGAAAAAATAACAACAAAATTTAACACAGACTACGGTATAAAGAATAGATATTTTTAATAAGTATTCCAAATGGCTTGCTTATAAGGTTAAAAAAATTTCTAAAAATCGTTGTGTCCGTTTACATTTTTTCTTCTTCTTATCTTTCGATCATAGATCGAAATGTGCAGAATAATTAATTGATAAGAATTTTTTTCGAGACCGTTTAGTTTTTTATTTACTTATTTTTTTCATCAAATTGGCGATATGGATAATTCATAAAAGAAATTACGGTTCTTTACGGATCATCAAATAAATTTCGTATCATTTTAGATCATCGTTTCGGATCTTTTTTTTTTTTTCTTGAAGGGAATTTATATATCTCGTTTGGTATAAGGTAGAAGTTATTTATTTATGTTATTTTGATTGATTGCAGATTATATTCTATGATGAAAATTTTAATAATAATCAATTAATCTGTCGTCAAAATCTGTCATCAGTAACTTGCTGCTTCTGGCAACCCCCTATCTATCTATCGTCTCGTATACTTTACCGCGCTGCCCCATTTCGTCTCGTCTTGTCTCGTCTCAACTCGACTTGTCTTGTCTTGTCTTGTCTTGTCTTGTCTTGTCTTGTCTCGTCGTTGGATATAGCCGCCAAGGGCTGGGATTAAACGGGCGAGGTAAAATCAAGGAGATGACAAACACCGGCCCCTCCTCATCCTCCCCATTCTCTTCAACCTCTTTCCACTACCCGAAAGGATATTAATATTATCTCCCCTGGGGCTTTCCTTTCCTCCGGAGACTGAGAAGAAAGAGAAGAAGATAAAGCGGAAGCTTGCGACTCTATGTACAGATTTTCGTCTATATATTTATGTACTATATAACGTATATATGTATATACCATGTGTATGTATGTATATAGAAAAGGTTTGGAAAGAAAAATAAAATGAAAAAAAAAATTTTTTTTTAAAAATCAAATTCAGATTTTTTTTCAAGATAAAAGAAAATTTTGAAAACAAAAAAATAGGTAACAAAGATTTAAAAAAAAAAAAAAAATAAAACTTTGCGCGGATACATGATCAAAGTTTTACAGAAATAAAGAGAAAAATATCGAAATTTAATTTATTTTTTAACAATTTTCGGTAAAGAATGTACCAAATTTTGTAAATAGATTCCTCGACAAATTTTAAGACGAAATTCCCTTTACAAAAAATTCGAGGGCCCAATAGTTTCCGAGTTACGGAATATCTTAGTTGACCAATTACAGAGATGGTCAAATCAGGGCCGAGTCAAGAGAATAAAATTATCGGTAGGTCTGTGAAATTTTATTTTCGTTTATTGTAGGTGACGCCGACATACCTGTCGACAAACGACTATAAAATTTTACAATCTGAGACCCCCGGGCACTGTTATTCTCTTGACTCGGCCCTGACTTCGTCAGCTCTAGGCTCTGTGATTGGTCAACTAATATATTCTGTAACTCGGAAACTATTAGTCCCTCGAATTTTTTGTAAAGGGAATTTAGTCTTAGAATGTCTCGAGGAATCTACCCAAAAAATTTGGGTTCGCTAAATCTGAATCACCCTATATAATCATAAAGATGGGTGTAAAGGTCGATTAGACGAAAAGCGATATAATACTATATTATCCGGGTCAACCACGTAGCTATACTTATACTTATTCGATTTTAGCACCTGGAGGCACTTGGCGGCGAGTAGGTATAGAGAAAGAGGAGAAGCGAGGGTGTGAATCTCCACCGCTAACTATTATCGGGGTCGTAATCCGGTCCGTTAATCAACGAACGAGCGTAAAAATTCACCTTCGAGAGAGAGATAGAAATAGAAAGAGAGAGAGAGAGAGAGATGTGGGCTGCGAATTTTAGTATCCACGGTTATACCTGAAGCGCCCACCTACAACCAAGGGGTGGAAACTCGTTACCTATACCTATATAGGTATACGTTCTTTAACTCTGAGGTAAACCTGGCGCCGTACTGCACTGCTACGGCTATATCGTTATAATTAGGGGAAGCAGATGTCGACCCGGAGAAAATAAAAATAAAAATAAAATTAATGAAAAAGTGTTAAAAAAAAAATAAAATAATAAAAAATAGGAAAAATATGAGAAAAATTTGAAAATGTTGAAAATAATAAAACAAAAAAATTGTTGATCGTGGGAGTAATTTGAAAAAAATTATTTTCATAAGCGAGATACGTTTTCACACTTTTTTTTTTCGGTTTTGTTGTTTAATTTAGTTCTTGGAGTTTGAATTTATGGGGTGAAAAAAAAAAAATAAACGTAAAAATTTGAAAATAATGATAAAATGGTGGGTGGCTAGGATAGAAAATCTGTATTGGAGAGTAAAATGACGACTGTAGGGAAAGAAAGAGTAGAAAAAAAAACGAAAATAATATATATGTATATATATGGGTATGTAATATAAACGTATTTTGCCTGCTTTATACAGTTTTGTGTATATGTATGTATGTATATGTGTATACATAGAGTATATAGGTATTTGGTATAAACGGGGTATAAGGAAAAAGTTTTATTCAACTCGAGAAAAAAAAACAAAAAAAACAATATAAAAAAAATCGTAAAAAAAGAAGAGAAAAAGAAAAAGAAAAAGAATCCATTGGGAAAGAATCATAAAAATGTCGTTTCTAAAAGCGTCGCGTCGATTTGCGCGCCGGTTTTACTCCTCTTGAATACAAAATCGTCGTCGTCGTCGTCGTCGTCGTCTTCTTCGTCGAATGTTTGAATCTAAATATCGAATCTAATTCCGATGCTATTTTTTATTTTATTTTTTTCTTCTTTCTTTTTCTCTTCAGTTTCCTTAATTTTTTTAAACTTTTGAGCTTTTTTCTTCTTCTTCTTCTTCTTTGTATCGTTTTCTTTTTTTTTTTTTTTTCTTTTTTTAGATGTAATAATCGTTAAATTCCAAAATAGTTTCCCCTCGATTTAGTATAAATTCGTCGATATATTCCTTCCTGTTATAAAACAAATTTGAAAAAAAAGAAGAAGAAAAAGAAAAAGAAGAATTAAAAGAATCAAACTAAACTAGAAAGAAAGGAAGAACAAAAAAACAAAAAAGAAGAGAAATAAAAGAGATCGTGATTGATACGGGGGTAAGTAACGGTAGGTTGAATACTTCGTTTTCTAACATAAACTACTATAGAATCCTTGCTGCTTTTCTTCTCCCTGCAAATAGTGCCTAAATACAGCTTTAGCTGGCGTAAGCAAAGTCAAAATAAGGTAATTTTCGGGATATATATTTTTTTTTTTTTTTTTTTTTCTTAAAACAGAAATTGTGCATATCTGGTTTATTTTTCTACCGATTTTCTAACAGCTCTGTAAAGTTTGAGAATTAGGGTAGTTCAGATTTATGGATAGAATTAAGATTTATAGAGACTATAGGGTGTCGAATTGAGTGCGACTATTTCTCTCCTTTCAATTCTATTTTCACATATTATATGAGTAAAGGAATTGGTATACCTACGTATAATACGATTTTCTTTATCATACTTAATCTCGAAAAGCTCATGCCTATGTCTGTACACGATGGGCATGTATGTACATACATACATACATACAACTTCGAAAAATAGGTGAAGAGAAATGAAATGAGGAATAAAACGAGTAAGAAAAAAAAAGGAGAAAAAAAGGCAATAAAGCATGAAAGTATAAAAGAGGTAAAATACAAGGAGAAAGTGAGTGAGGGAGGAAGGACCAAAGCTTAATATCCCTTTCAGAAGGGATCTAGAAGACTCTGAAGTTGGAGCCAATCTGCAAAAGGTTAGTCGTATATATATATATATATACATATATATATATATTTTTTTTTTCGTTGAGATGTAGAAACTGTACATATTTTTATGTATTTTGTACATATATGTATATCCTACGTATGTAAGAGACTTTATTTTCTTTTTGCACTCTTTAACCCCGTTATTAGAAAAGTAAAAATCAAGAAACCGGTTGACGTGTGGGCCAACCCGAAAACTTCCCGCTATGTTAAATACGTTACAATTAATTGATACTATTGTGTTTATAATAAATTAAAGAAGGTTATAAGTATAATTAGTTTTCCCTATACAAATCTTTTTTTCTTCAATTTTTATTCTTCGAATAACTTTGAAACTACTCGACCGATCGATTCCAAAATCTAATCAGATCTAAGTCTTGATGAACCCTTTCGATCGCCGCAACAATCATTCAAATCGGTTAATCCGTTCCAAAAGTATCGTACGAAAAAAAGAGAAATTTTTATCGTGTAATATCTTTTAAAGCAATCGTTCGATTTTGATGAATCTTACGGCGATCGAAAGGGCTATCCAAGAGCTAAGTCTGATCAAGTTTTGAGACTAATCGCACGAACAGTTTAGGAGTTATGCGCTAAAAACATGAAAAAAAATTGTTTTTTAATTTTTATTTCTCAAATAACTTTGAAACTACTCGACCGATCGATTCCAAAATCTAATCAGATCTAAGTCTTGATAAACTCTTCCGATCGCCATAAGAACCATTCCAATCGGTCGATTCGTTCTAAAGATATCGTACGACAAAAATTTGTTTACACATACACACACATACGGACGTCCATCCAAAAATAATCAGAATAGCTTCGTAGGACCCCAAAACGTCGAGATCTGATGAAAACTCGATTTTCGAAAATCGGACCGAAACCAATAACTTCCCTTTTTGATGAAAATTTTCAATTTTCAACAACAACAATATTTTCAATGTAATATTCGTAATAGAATAATAGTCCATTTTTTATTTTTTGACACATTTTGATGTTACATACATACGACGAATTGTGAAAATAAAAATTTCATCTCTATTTGCGTCGACTCGTTTCCAGTTTCTTCTTATATTCAGAGAAATAAGAAAGTTCTATAATATAGAAAATAACATATCGTTGTAAAATTTTCTCTAGAGTTTATATACGTGATTTTCAACCATGTATGTCATACATCCAACGTGTATATACATATATACACACATATGTATATATGTAATGTATAGCTGTAGGTTGTGTCACGTTGCGAAATTCTGCAGGCAACTTGTTTCTGTCCTCTCTAAATCAAGTAAATTGGTTTTTCCACTCTTTGTACAATCACAATTGCAATAGGGGTTGAGGATAGGGTATACTAGGGTAGGAACAGTCCCGACTGTCCAGCCTGAATTTTTATCCTCTCTTCTAGCCTCTGCGGATCGACTTTTTACCTGTTTTTTTTTTCTGTTTTTTTTTCATTCTTTCTGCCTGATTTTTTTTTTTTTTCTTTCTATTTTTATTTTTTTCTGTCCGGATCCTCTATATCTAAAAACACACAAAGCTGTTGACTAGACTTACATTAGATACACGTACTACACCTACCCTTGAGTATCTAAAACTAATAACGAACGTGTACGTGTAAAAATTTTCAAATCTATCCACTTTTTCTTATTTTTAGTCTGTCTGTCTTTTTCTTAAATTTGTCAAAAATTTACTGTGACCAAAAAAAAAACAATAAGCAAATTAAATTCACGAACCAGAAATCAAGATTCATTTTTTGGATTCAATAAGTATTCAAATTTGAGATTAACAATTTTTATTTTATTTATTGGGTGGGCTTCAATTTTGAAATATTTGAATTTTAATACATAAAATTAAAAAATGAAGTTCAAGCTCCGGATTTTTAAAGCGATTTTTAATTCTGACCCATAACCAAAGATTTTTCGAGTCTTTATATTACCCGATTTTTAGAATTTCGCCGTCAATTTTTGTTTTATTATCTAAAACGCTTGAGCTTCGTTTAAATTTTTTTTTTCAATTTATTTTGGAACATATTTTGGTCCTGATTAGATTTTTATTATTACTTTAACTGTATATTTTTTGTGTAAGGGAAGGTACCCCTTACGTTGTCTGTCTGTTTCTGTAGTGTGAGTGTAAATTAAGGGCGCGTGACCGAGTCTCGAATCACCTGAAAACCCATCCTTCAAAATGCAAATCTCAGGTTTCTCGCAGGCTTATCCATATTAATGTAACTAATTAAGGCGGTAGGTCTCTTCTGTCTTTGAACGTGAGCTCACGATGTAGAAGACGAAGACTAAGACGAAGCTACGACGAAGTATAAAAAGCAAAAAGCAAAACGAAAAAAAAAAAAAAAATAAAAAAACGAAAGAATAAGACTAGAATGAATTAACGTTCTATACTTACTGCACAGAGAGATGGATAAACGGGTTTGAAGAATGGAAAGTAATTCCTAATTCGTAATTCATAATTAGCCGAATAATTTCATCGTGATAAAATAAATCGACATCTAACTATAATAAATAATTTCTTTTCTATGTCGTGTCAAAAGGGGGATAAAGAGAGAGGGAATAAAATCCCCTATTATAATATGAGGAACTATAGTTAATTGGATATTATAAAAAGTGGTTTTAATTAGCTAATGGAAAATTATTTCCTATATCCTTCCTGTTTTTTTTTTTTTTTTTGCTTTTTTTTCACAATTTTTTTTTCATACTACAAAGAAAATCAGGGGTGTAACTTTTCCGTATACATACGCAAAATCGCGGGTTGGGGGGGTGGGTTTATGTATATTAGTTAGATTATTATTCATAGTTCTAGTTAATTTCTATAGCCACGGTTCACAAAGTTTTGACATTTAATTGTTTCGGGTTTTGGACGGACTTGAGGGTTTAGCTAAACTATATAGTTTTGAATTTGTCATTGCTAATTGTCTTTACAAGACATTCCGTAATAAATTTATTACAGATAAATCAAATTTTTGAGTAGGTATCTTAAAATCGAAAATTTTTATATCCAAGAATTATATATACATTTTTTATTTTTTATTATTATTTAAATTTTGAGGAACGATTTTGTCATCTTTTCAATATAAGTGGAACAAGTTTTTAACTTTTTTTTTTTTTTGTTAATTATTTTCAAATGTCGAATTTTTTTTTGTTCTTTTTTGTTTTACAATTTGTAAAAGTGTATAATATATATCGTGTATATATGTATATGTAAGGTACCTATATATACTCGTGCCTAACCTGGTACCTGACTTTTAAGCGAGTTTAGAAAAAAAAAAAAAAAACTAGGTAAAAAAAAAAAAAAATTGTGCGGGGTAACTTTGACGAGAAAGGTGGAGAAGAATAAATTGAAGATGAGCAGAAGGAGGAGTGCAAAGGTTGAGAACTAGGGTAGACGGTTGAAAAGAAGGAAAACCCAGATGAGCATAAAAGAGAAAAGAAAAGAAGCAAAGAAAGAGAAAAAAAATAAAAAATAAAAAATTAAAGAGAAATAAATAAAAACGAAAGAAAAAATAAAGTTCCTTCCTACAAAACTCCCCCCCTCCTCCAAAAAAATAAAAATAAAAAATATATTTCGGACGACTTGACTTAATTCTACAACAGAAAGAAAAAGATGAAGAGGGGATGAGGGGGTAGGAGAAAGTTCTTCTAAGTCGCTTATATAGTGACACCACCGCGGAGTCCTTAAACTTTCGGGGTTCTTTAGGATTTAAAAAAAAAAAAAAAAAAAAAAAGAGAAAAGTTAAAGAATGTAATAAAAAAAAAAAAGAAAAGAAAAAATAAAAGAAAAATGAAGAGGAAGGGAACGGGCTATGATATCACAACTCGCTCACTATATAATACATGCCTGTTTATGTATATTACACAACAATTTTTTTTATTCTTTATCTAACTATAGTATGATGATACTAATAACGAAAAGAAAATTTTTTTAATGTATATAATGTATTGTGGATTTTTATTTTATTTTATTTATTTATTTTTTTCGATTCGTTTTCTTCTTTTTTATTCACCCGGTAAATATAAGAAAGACGATCCGTTGTAAAAGAAAAAAAAAAAAAATTGTGAAAAACGGAAATAAAATGATTGAAAATATATTATGTGGAAAATTCAGGAAAGATTTGTATTTTTTTTTTTTTTTTTTAATTTTTATCACTTATTCTCGACCATTTTAAAGAATTTTTTTATAATACAGTCTTTGTTTTTTTTTAAATTTATTTATTTTTAGAACACTTTGAAAATTTAGGATCAATGAAAATTGATGTATAGACGTTTTGAAAATGTCAACGAAAATTTCTTAATATTTTCGACTATTTATAACAAACGTATGTTGAAATAATTACGAAGATGAAAGAAAATTTGTTCGTTATGTTTTTTATTTTTTTTGGAAATGCGATAAAAAGTAGCAAAGAAAATGAAAATTTCATCTTCTACATAATTCGAAGCCAATTTATTACAGATTCGTTTTCAAAAAAACTTTTCTTGACATTTGTCAAGTTGCGTATATAGGCGAACTTAAAGTACCTACATATATATAATACAGGATTGATCGAGCGTTTGTATTTCAATGGTTGAAAAAAGTTACTTCTATATTCTTTTCTTTTTTTTTTTTTTTTAGTTTCTTCTTCTTCTTCGTTTTCGTTTTATACATTTTTTTTTTTTTTTTTTTTTTTTTACTAGTCTTATTTCTTCATCTTTTTCTTTCGTCGATGTTACGAGCGTATGGAAAATCGGAATGAATACTATATCGAAAAGCTCTGTGCATTGGTAGTAGGAATTGGCATATATACCTATATCTATACATATGCATATATATATATATATATATATATATATATATATATATATATATATATATATATATATATATATATATACATACATATATACATACATCCATCCTATCGAGGAATATAAATGGGTATGGAAAGATATTCGCTCGCTCGCTCGCTCGCTCTCTATATCCGATTTGAATAATACTTAGTGCCCTCTTAAGGAACGTCATGGATGGCAGGGATGAAATTGCGTTTAAAATACGCAAATCAAGCACCTACCAGGACCAACCGACCAACCTATACCGGAAAACCTTATACCGAATGAATCTATACATACCTACATACCTATATACATATATATATATATGTATGTATATGTATATACATATATACTATACCTACCAAAAAGTCTCGCGGTTATCGATATCTTTAAAGCGACGACGAAACGGAGCCTGCATAAATGAATTTCGATCACAGTTTTCCTTTTCCCTTTTTCTTTTTCTTTTATTCATGTCTCTCTCTCTCTCTCTCTCTCTCTTTCTCTCTTTCTCTATCGTTTTTTCATTTATATATTTATTTTAGATTCAAATCTTTCGTTTTTATTTTTTTTGTATTTTTTATCACCCTTCGTTTATCTCTTTTTCTTAATTTCCTACCAATTCTCTCTCTTTTTATTTTCACCGGTTTAAATTTTAAATATCCAAAAAAACGAGAATCTTTCTTGAAGGAAAAAAAAAAAAAATTATAAAAATAATTACAAAAATGACCGAAAAACTATCGATTTTGAAAACTATATATTATTATATATAAGCTGTTTAAAATATTCCAAGTATCAAAGACGATGTTTCTTTTTTTATATATTTTTGTTTGTTTTATCTATATTTTTATTTTTTGTTTTTTCACCGTCTTTTTTTTTTTCTTTACTCCTCACTTGTCCACGAGATAAACGTGAAAACGTTAAGAAGATAGCAGTGGTATAGGGGTAGCTGGGTATAGGTACAGGATTGGTTGTTTTTTACTTTTTTTTTTTTGTTCCTTTCTTTCTTTCTTATCCCTCGTTTGAAGAGAAGAGATGAAAAGAGGAACTTGAAGATTTGTTTTATTTTTTTATTTTTTTGGTTTTTTTTCTACCTTTCTTGACTACAATCCAACATCCATCCACCAGCAGCTGTTTGCTTGAGAAATACAAGCAGTCAAAACAGCTGAAGGCACAAGCCCTATATACAAGTGTCTATCTACCCACCTAAAATACTATATATGTATACTATATGTAATATAAATATATATATATATATACATGTATATATGTATATATTTATTTATTTATATTTATATATACAGCTATTTTTTATTTGGCGACATTTTCGCCTATATGTGAGCTTTAAAATTCAAATAAAACAAATTCGAGAACCACCCTGATTTTTATATCTATACGTGACTTGTACATCATGACCTTATATACAGATGTACAAAAAAAAAAGTAATACGAAATAAGGTAAAATGAAAGCAAAAAAAAAAAAAAAGATGAAAAGAAAAAAAGGGAATGAAATGAATGAAGTTTAACTCTGAAATAAATCGGGGGTAGTAAGAAAAATGATCGAGATTATGACCTATAGGTAGTATCTATATTCCCCCTTCCCTTTTGGATATCCGAGATATACAGGAGCTGGTACTCGAGGCTTGTGATATAAAGAAATAAAAAAGACGTCAAACGAAAAGAGGAAAAACGAAGAAAAAAGAAGAAGAAGAAGGAGAAGTAGAATGAAAAAAAAAAATATATATATATATAACATCCGTTTTTCTGGGAATAGAAATAATATATTTTAAACCCTTTTAGAAGTCCGACAAGGATTTATCGTTCTTAGGTTTCGTGACGTGTATTGAAATCGTGCTGCGATTTTACTTACGTCTACTACTGCGGTGACAGAATGGTAAAATTTCTAGAGAAATGATTTTTCCTTTTTAAATAACTCGACAAACAGAAGAAAAAGAAGAAGAAGAAGAAGAAGAAGTCAGAAAGATACGATTTTTTAATCCCCCTATCATACAGCGCGTAAAGTGCCTTTTTTATTATCATAAAGAAAAAAAATTGTCCATCATTTTACTTAATTCTCTTGTATTTTCAATTCGATAAAAACAGTAAAAACGAGAAAATAAAAAAAAAAAATAAAAAATTATCAAACAAAAATAACAATTCATGAAACAACTTAACACCATACCTACTTTAACTGTAATGAAAATAAGGAGACTTTGCTTTTCTTGTTAGAGGGAGGAAAAGAGCAAGAGAGAGATAGAGTGAGAAGGGTGGGAATGGCTGGGGGTTTTGTACAGTTAAGGTGAAAATGGAATTTATTCAGGCGTAGTCAAGTTATTATGAGAAATAATAACGAGTAGATACTACCTGGCTGTAGATGTTGACGTGGACAAGTACGAAGAGTAGCCTGTACACAACAACACAATGAGGTAACAAGAACGGGCGGAAACGGAAGCTAATTAAATTGGCGTACCTATATACGGGTTCCCGTGTATATATAATAACCGTGACAGTAATTAACCCTGTAGGGAGGTGTATATAACCGTGTAGAATATATATCACCCTACTGGCACAGAGGGATGATCATGGTCACCATCGTTATATACTTATCGATAACCGATAATCGATTAACAAAAACAAAAAAAAAAAACAAAATAAAGGAGATTGGGGTTTCAAACTTTTTTTTTTCCCCCAATACAACCGATTCTATCAAAATACCAATCTCTCAAACATTAATTCGTGTTACTTAATTTATTAATTAACCCAAACACCCAATTATTATTTACGCTTCTTTTAAACATCACTTCCGTAACATAAGAATGGTGTCAGAAGTGGGATTAGAAATGAAAAATGGGTATATAAATATTTAAAAACGTGACGATATAAAGTTTTGTTCGAGCCACAGTGTACGTAGATTTGTATATATATACATATATTTAGGTATATATGTATACATATAATGTATAGGTATATACAATACAAGTGCTCACTGTATACACAGAAAACGAATGCTTTTACGTAGAAATACATTTACGCCTTACGAGAGTTTCACACGAAGTGACACGACACGACGTTATCTATATGTATGTATATGTATTCATTTATGTATGTATATACATATATGTGTATATACGTATATAATGTATATATGTCGTAGGGTTACACGTCGTTTGAATGGAACACGGTACCCACTATGTATGCGATGGTATATGCATAGTTAGACATGGGTACGAAGGTAGGAAAGGTACCTACCGCGAGGGTTAGAGGGTGCGATTCGTCGTTTCGTCATGTCGCACAACATCATCATATCTCATAAACTGCCTATACATATATACATATACGAGTACATATATACCCCATTCAAATGTAAACATTCATAATTGAGATATTTGCGCATGGCCAAATACACACACACATATGTATGTACATACATACGTGTAAAACATATATCTGTCTTTTTCGATCCCATACTTCTTTCAAATACCCAGACACTTAATTATATGGGGCATTCCATGCCAAATTGAGATATCGAGCTACTCTTTTGAGAGGTTTTGTTTTTTTTTTTCAAAACCTAAAACTATCTGTTATACATAACTAAAGTTTTAACATATTCACCATCACGTAATTCTTTTCCCACACCTCACACCCTCTCAAAATTATATACATATAGTATAAATGGTTCGTATAAATTGTGTTTGGCGTGCACTTGCTTTCTCATGTCGAGATTTAACGCGAACGAGAAAGGAACTCTCTCCTTGCATCTCTCACAGGGGCAAACCTACCTCGAGCCAAACTGCAACGAGTGTGTAAAGTATAGCCATGTAGGTGTTATACATACCCATCTACTTCTACTACTACTACCATAGCAACTAGTGCAACTCCGCGTGATATGCCAGTCAGCGTTAATTTACAGCTGCTACAATTTATTTATGTTTTTGGTTTCGTTTTTTCCATTTTTTTTTTTGTTTGCTACAGGTTTTTTTTGGGGGGTGTTTTATATATATGTACCTATATGAGATCATCCTAACCGGGGGTTTGTTTCAGACAATATCTCTGATGCAAAATCTCGTTTAATGGAAAAAAAAAAAAAATGGCGACAGTGAAATCTGACGATTGCCTGAAGGGTTAGGCAGAATAATGTCTCATATACCTATATCTATATATTTGAGTAAGGGTAGAGATTCGAGGTATGGAATGAGAGATTTTCTCGACCAGAACGGAATTAGAATTGAATTTGAATCACCGAAAGGCAGTAGTAGTAGAATCGAGGCGGTTGGCTCGAGGAATTGTTAAACAATTTCAAAGCCCTGAAGCAGCACAGTACAACCCTACAGAATACAGTTAAGGTATATACAGTGTATATAGTAGATAGTCGTATGGCAACAGACACTTCGCAGTTTGTGGGTTTTGAAAACTTCACTGTGGTTTCGTGGAAGGGTCCTCAGCAGATACAACAGAAACCTTCGAGGGATATGGTCCTCGTTCCTTCCTTCCTTCCTTCCTTCCTTACTCCCTTAATTCTCCCTTGCTTCCTTCATTCCTTCCATCTCTCCTTCGTTCCCTAACCTCTGCTTTTGCCTTTGCTTTTGGGAAAATCAACCCTAGCTGCTTTCCTTGCTATAAGGCTAGGGCGAATCCCTTACCTCTCTCTCTCTCTCTCTCTATTTCTCTATACCTCGTTGCCTTGATTTTCCTGTCTGGCAGATATACCTAAATACATAAAAATTCGCAACCTCGGATGTAAACATAGAAATATACTATAATATATAATTTATATATGGGGTATTCCCCAATTTGTTTTTTACCCTACGTAGGAATTATTTTCTTTACATATATATGTAAACTGTTTTGCCAGATGTTTGAAAATTTTTAATCAACGAAAATTGATGATCAAATGTAATTAATTAAAATTGTCAAAAAAAAAAAAATGAAAAAAAAAAATTCCTTCAAATATTTTCGACCCAACTCAAAGACGATTTGCATGAAATAAAAAAAAAAAAAACAAATGTCAGTATTTAAAATCTAGTCAAATTGGCATAGAATGCCCTATATATATACCTATGTATGTATGTATGTATGTATGTACGTACACATAATTTCATGTACAAGAGAAAGAGCGAGATAGAGAGAGAGTTAGACATGTAGAACTCAACTCCTCCTCTATACCTAAGCTAAAACCCAGGGAATCCCTTGTCGGCAATTCCTTCTTCACCCTGCCTGCAGCAGCACTCTGACCCCTACGGCCCCTCAAGCAACGCACGCGACGCGAGCTTGCAAAACCTAAAGGCATGCCTGTCATGTCCGCATGGGTACCAAGCAACATGTATTTAGATCCATGTACGTGGGGCGAAAGGAGAGGGGGGGGGGGGGGGGGGGGGGGTCAACGAGATGGAACGGTGACAGTGTTCACATATATAATATGTATATATCCAGTGAATTTCACGAATATACCATATATGTATACTATAGGGTGATTAAAAAAAATGGACTATTTAAAAAAAATTTTTTTTGGTTGTTTTTTTCAAAGTTACAGATTCAATAAGTTGAAGTAATGTGAAATAAGATGTCTGTTAAAATATATGAGCATTTATTACGAATATTTAGAAATTAGGGATATACCTATGTTTTTGTGGTACTTTTCGATTTTTATATATATCAAGAATTAAACTACTTATAGAAAGATTCTGCATAGCTATTTAGTTTTGTTCAAAATTCAACGCTCTGAAGAGAGAGAGAGAGAGAGAGAGAGAGAGAGAGAGAGAAAAAAACAAAAAAAAAAAAAAACAAGATTCTTAATCTTTATTTCGATGAATTTAACTGTTTCCAAGTTTATTATAGTCATCGTTGATAACTTTTTTTTTAATTTAATTTTCAACACATGATAACTTGGAAACGGTTAGATTTATCGTGATAGACCAAGATATCATTATTTGTAGTGCGTACAATTTTGAACAAAAGTAACTATGCGAAATTTTTCTAAGTAGATTAATACTTCAGATATAAAAACTGAAGTCTACCACAAGAACATTTTCCATGTTTCACATTGAAAAAATGAATAAATAAATAAATAAATAAAATAGTTGGTTTATTTGGCTAACACTATTGTACATATAATATAGTATATAACCATATAGGCATATGTATAAGGTGTATGCATGTATGTATGTACATACAAGAATTAAGTTAAAGAGACAACGAGCTGTAGATTACGTAATTTCATATACATGTATCGGTATGTATTATACATATGAGTATACATCCATATGTTTAGTCGTAACGTAGAACACATTACTGTACTATCCATTGACGTACGAATGTTTGCACGCCTCTTGATCTACGTGTGTAGATCTACGGATTACTAATTTTTTTTTTTTTTAAATCTTTTCTCTCTCTCTATCTGTTTGTTTGATTTTTTCTTTTTTTTTGGGGGGGGGGGGGGGGTTCTTTCTATCTATCTATGACTTATTCGTCTGTGTGTGTGTGTGTACTTATACAAGGTGATTCAGAAGACGTGATTCGTGACAAATGTTTAACAGGGTTCATCCTCGTCGAAGTTATTGTGATCGAAATTACCTTAGTAATTTTTGAATTAGTTTTTTTTTTATTTTTTTATTTTCTAGTTTTTTCGAAAATTTTCAACAGTAACAGTTTTTTTTATTTGTGTGTGTATGTTTTTGATTTCTTAAAGAATTTCTACCGAACAAGGAACATTTCACCGATCAATTTCTCTGATATTGAAGGAAAAAATAAAAATCAACAAATTTTGTATTTCTTGAGAATTGAAAACGAGAGAGAGAGAAAAAAAACGAAAATGATTTTAAACTAAAATAGTCATAAAAATTTCTAATCCTATAATTTTGACAAGGATTAATGTTCTTAATACATATATTTGTAACAAATTTTCGTATCACTCTGTAGACATCGTAGAAGAAGAAAAAGAAGAAGAAGAAGAAGAAGAAGAAAAAAGAAATAGACATAGAGATCCAGGTGAAGGTGTGGATAGTTTATTATCCTCTTATTGTGCGGGACGATCCCTGAATTGTGTTTGTATTTGTACATATATATGCATATATATTTTTTATATATATATGTATATCTATTTTCTATTTTCTATTTTTATTGGTATTGTGTTATATATATTATACATATACTCGACGTATATACTCGTATATATGTATATACGTATACATATAAACGAATATTATCTTTATTCGTGGTATAATGTCATCATTGAAATATGTCGTGGTTTTAAACATTTTTTAATATACATATAACTATATACCTATGGTACATGAGGCATTCCATGCGAAATCGAACTCCACTCCATTGACCTTAACCATTTTCGATGAAACATTCTTATCATAAGTATATTGTGAAAAAAAAAACAAAGTCGAAAAATGTACGTATGAATTAATTCAAATTTTTTGTTTATTTCTACATAATAAAAAATTTCCTATACATAAAAAGAAAAACACTCAAAACTGAAATAATTTGACTATATAAATAAAAAAATTTCCAAGTATGTAATTAAGTGAGTGTATAAATAAATCAATTTCTAAACCAGTTTACGTAATAAAAAAAAAAAATTTCAAACAAAAATTCAGATCTTCATTTTTCAACATTTTTTTCACAACAATTATCTAATGAGATAATAAAATCGAAGATGTTGAGGATCAGCGACAAGACAATTTCGCATGAAACTTCTCATACATTATAGATATCATGAAAATAATTAATATTATATACTATTGCGTATGTATACCTAATCGTGTGGCGGCACACGCCGGAACGATTACGTAACGTAACGCTGGTTTGTCTCCAGAGCACCGATTCTCATATATGAAGATACACATGTATGTACATACATACATATATGTAACATATACATATGTATATGTATATTTAATTATATATTTGTATATGTATACATAGATATATATATGTGTAGTTTCTATTTGGGACGATACTCGAGCCCCCCCCCCCCCCCCCCCCCCCACTCGCGGTATCCCGCGAACACTCTTTACAAAGCGAGTTTAGTTGTTCGTCTGCAATGCAATGCGATACTATGCCATCTCATGTGCCATGCTATACAATGATATGCCATTGCCATGCCGTTTCGGCACGCGGTGTGGAATGTTTTAAATTGAAGGCTATTTATTCCCTTGACACTAGGACCGATTGAACTGAACTTGTAGCGGACGAATTAATGGCCTATACATATATACATACATGTATACCATGTATTATCATGTGTATACATATATAACATCCCGATGACCATTAACAAGGGGGAAAACAAAAAACACAAAAAAAAAAAGAAAAAAAAAAAAAAAACGAAAAGAAAATAAAATAAAATATAAATTTTCTACCCTCTCGATCTTTGTACGAAGTTCTACTTTCGGGAAGAGATTCAAAGGGGCTAGTAGGTAGGTAGGTAGGTAGGTAGGTACCTGGCACCGATCCAACGCCTCTAGAATTACAGCTACCTTATACCTGCAGACCTACCTACCTATCTTATATCTACCTACCCCTAGAAACATGTCTGCCCTAATTTTCTATAGATTTATTATTATATAGTATATAGGTTATATATATATATATATATATATATATGTAATGTGTAAAAATAAAACACTAGCCTTATTCAGCAAATTTGTTACGTCTATCGACATACATACATAGCGTTTCGTGTCAAGACAACGACTGCACCCCAATTTAGAATATTATTTTACGTGAAATAAATAAATTATTTTCATTTTATTTATCTGTAATATCATTGAGTGATTTCGATTGGAAATTTTTCGCTTTTTCGATCAATCCAATATGCGAAAATCTGGAAACTCGTTCGAATGGTATATTTTTAGCGATTTCCAAATTACGACAATGTAGATTTTTTTCAAACATGGTTCGGGGATGGGTATTATGTTCTCTTGGATTTGGTTGAGAACCTTCTTCTTCTTTTTACGTTTTTTTTTTTTTTTTTTTTTGACATTAAATAAAAGTAAAAACGATGTTAATAAAAATCTATGTATGTATGTACATACATACATATATAGATACCCATATTGATCGTAAATATATAATATGTAAAGACAACTTATTAAAAGTTTGAACGAATATATATATGTATATATATATATATATATAAGAGAGAGATGGTGGATAAGGTAAAACGAGTATATATATAAGAGAAAGAATAGATACGCAGTTAGAAAAGCTAATTACAACTTTAAATCAAAAGATTATACCTCATACTCTACTCTTTATACTTCTACCTATATATATATATATATATATATATATATCTTTGTACATACATAAGACCTCTTTAGGGAAAATCGTGTTTAGAAAATTTTCCAACCAATTCTCTTGTCTATATCTATATGTATATATGTATGCATATATGTACATACGTTAAAAAGTAGATGTATAAAAAAAAAAGAAAAAAAAAAAAAATACGTGAGTAAGGTACATACATACGTTTGTTATAATTATTCATGTATAAGATTACTTAAGTGTAATGAAAAGCTTCGGGGGTGTGCAGGGGTTGGATTGAGGGTGGCCATGAGAACCTCGAGTTGACGCAACAGGGTTATCTTGTGGAATAGAAATGCTAGAGTATGAGAGTTAATGCCTTGTTTCCACGCTCAACTGTTATACGTTATAGCCTTAAGGGTGTGCGGATCGTTCACATAACAATATACATACATAAATATGTATTAGCTATAAAAACAAAAAAAAAAGATGAGACGAAACGAAGAGAAGAAACCGAAAAAAAAGAAATGTAATTAAAAAAAAAAGAAAAAAAAAAAAAAAACAAATAAATAAATAAATAAATAAATGGGGAACGAATAATCTTTCTTCTTTGTCTTCTTCTAAATCGCTGACGAACAAAAAATAAAAACGAAAAGGAAGAAAAAAAATAAAGGAGAAGAAATAAATTTTATTTATTTTATTTTTTTTTTTTTGCAAAACTCTACAAATGTAGAAAAATTTATGTTTATTTGGAATTTAAGACAGAATTGACATTATGTTTATTTAACTTATACGAAAGAGTAGAGTTAGTTTAGGTTTTCGCGACCTATTTGCGATTCTGAATGATAAATCGTCGACCCACCCTGCACACCCAGAACACACTCACACATACGTATGTTACGTACATACATACATACAGTAGGTAAAGTATGAAAAGTTAAAACGAGCAATTAACCTTTTAAAAATAGGGATTTGAAAAAATTAAAAAAATTCAAATAGAAGAAAAAATGAAAGAAAGAAAGAAAGCAAAAATGAAGAGAGCGAGAAAGAGAGAGAGAGAGAGAGAGAGAGAAATAAAAAATAAAAATAAAAAACGGTAAAAGTTTCTCAGTTTTGGCTGATGAAAAACTCTGACAAAACTTTGCGTTTTTTTTTTTTTTTTTTCATTTTTCAAAGGGTAATATATTCAACCCTCAATCTCTCTCTTTATCTTTTGTGTTTTTATGTTTTAATCTGAATGTAATTACTAACCTGAAACGAGGATTTCAATATCGAATATACATTTTGACACTGGAAAACAAAAATAAAAAGAAATAAAAAAAAAATTAGCTTTGCGTGAAGGCTTGACTTTATAACTGTTACATTTAGGTAATTAAAAGGAATTGATAAATTTATATATACATACCGTGAGGATCACGTGAAATAATACGATCGTAGCGCGCAGACACTGAATAATACGAATTTTATAAAGATAGCCAACTAGTCACGCTAAAAAAATCCCTAGGTTATCTAGAGTTCATCAATCTAAGCAACTAATCTAGGGATATTTTCAGCGAGTTGGCTAACCTCGTAAAATTCCTATTATTCAACGCCTGCGCTTTACGACCGTATAGTTTCATGTGATCCTCACGGTATATACATACAATATATTATATGATATATAAATACTATGAAAACTCTAATAGTTGAATAACAAATATAACAAAAAATTCTTAAAAATTCGTTGAATCCTTCAAAATTTTCATTTTCATTTATCGTAGGTGACAAAATGAAAATAAAATTAAACAGTTTGAGACCACCGAGTACTGTTAATTTTATTCTGTTGATTCAGCCCTGACTCTGTTAGCTCTAGTCTCTGTGATTGGTCAACAAATATATTCCGTAACTCGGAAACTATTAGACCCTCAAATTTTTGGTTAAGGAAATTTAGGCTTAGAATGTCAGGATTAATCTAGCCAGAAAATTTGGTACGTTAAACCTGAATCACCCCATATGCTTTGGTTTGTACTTTGCTAATTGGATATACATACACAAGAGTCTACGGATATAAACGTCTAGGTAGATACATCCTTTACTTGGTATACACAGTATTTTCGCGTGCAGTATATAGATGTATGTATGTATATATGTATATAATATATATATATATATATATATATGTTATATGTATAATAGAGATGTACGATAATGCGAAACGAGACTATCTACTAAACGATATTTAGACAAGGTTGTTAATGAAGTCTTTAATACAAAAGCTTTTCCGTACTCAACCTCCACCACCATCATCACCATCACCACCACAACCAAAGCATCCGCACGATCTCTTTAACGATAATTGTGTGCGGGCTTAAAGCAAAACATTTTAACGTCCAGATCGACTACTATTAACATAATTGGGATTACGCTCATATCTATATAGGTAGGTATATACATTTGGCCCTCTCTTCTCCTCTCTCTCCCCCCCCCCCCCCCCCCCCCCTCTCTCTCTCTCTCTGTCTCTCTGTCTCTCTCTCTCTAAATATATGTATAATATATATGCTGATATCATAACGATAATAAATTATCGCCACGTGCGTGCGTTCGTGATGTTCGTTTTGTTTCCGCTAAAAAAAAAATTAAAAATAAAAACAATTTTTTTAATACTGATTAAACTAAAAACTGACCTTGCCACCCGAGGTAACATATATTCCCTGTAGAAGAATTCATTTCCCACCCGGAATTTTTTTAATTAAGCGAGTATAACCTTTCCATTATATTTTATTTGAATTTTCGTCTTTTTTGGATTTTTTTTTTTTTTCCAACAGAAATAAATGGCAAAAAAAATTTTTTTTTTTTGCGGATGGATTATGGTATATTGTATATATAAATTATATAGTAAGAAGAAATTTTTGTTTCACGAACTTACCGTCTGTTTTTTTTTTCTTATTTTTTGTTGTTGTTTTTTTTTTTTTTTCCAAAATTACTATACAGGTAGGTTTAATGTATAGTAAGATATATAGGTATTATATTAGTATGTATAATAAACGTTTCCGAGCTGATGCACAAGACACACACAACCCCCCACCCCCACCCCCCACCCCCGCCCCCACTCCCCAAATCTGTTAAACTTTTTTCTTTCTTCGTTGACAAAAAAAAAATAATTATATCCAAATTATACGGTGACGAATTAATTAATGAATTTTCATTAACTTGAATTACTTTTAATGATGATTAAAGAGAAAGTTGATGGGTGTTATAAGGGGTTACGGTTGGTATTAGGGGTATAAGGAAGGGTGGTAGTTCTCCCCGTCCACTGCAGCACAAATTGTTTTACAAATTAGTGGAAAAGTTTTTTTTTAGTTTTAAATTAAAGAAATAGAAAAATTTTGAAAAATATGAAATAAAAATCAATAAAATTAATAAAATTAAAAAAAAAACAAAAAAAAAACTTTTTTTTTTTAAACAGGGACGCTAAGTCTTATTTTTGGGTTACGAAATTTTTTATTTTTTCCTTTTTTTTCTTGTCAGTGAAAAATCAACTGTATTTAAACTTTATATTATAATTAAACGACGAACTTTTGTATAATTATAACTATACGAGTTTTATAAATGAGTTTTGTCGTTTAAACGATTTCGATTTTTTTTTCAAAGTTCTTGTTTTTATTTCTGTTTTTTTTTTTCCACTCTCTCTCTCTTTTTTCTTTTTCTTCTTCTCGCCTCTTATATTATATATGTATAGCTCAAATTGTCGTAGCACAATTACCACGCGCTCGACTTTTCCGTATACATATACATATATAAGTATATATTGTATACGTATATATGTATATTCGCCGTTTAATTAGGATTACATAAATTTTTTTTTTTTTTTTTTTATTATTCAATTCTTTCTTTTTTCCTCCTACACTGTTTCTTTCTTTTTTTCTTTTTTTATTTCTTCTTCTTCTGCTTCGTCTTCTCGTTGCTTCACTCTTGTATTTAATTTTCTTTTTCCCTTTATTTTTTGTTTAGGTTTTAATTTTTCAAAAAATTAATTAATCAATCAATTAATTTATTACATAGTTAATTATTCATTAACCAATTATATTATTTATTTATTTATTTATTTAATTTTTTGTTTTATTTCAAAATAATTCAAATTAGCGAGACTGTTCAAAAACGGCATAAATCCCAATTGTATCACAAATCGTCTTTATACGATATATATATTATACACTATACGTTTTTTTTTTTTTTTTAACACTGTATAAGGTATAATAATTAAATTTGATTTAATTAATATAAACGACAATCTCCAATCTCCTGGGCACCATTTTTGTTTTCTTATTTATTTTTTCTTCTCCTTCTTCTTCTTCTTCTTTTTCTCTTTCCTTCGAACTCCAAATGTCAGTTTTTTTTATTTTTTTTTAGATTGTATTTTATTTATTGTTATTTTTCTTTACAAAAATGAACAGAAAAAATAAATAAATCAAGATCAAGTCATACGGAGATTACGATTCCTCAAAACCAAACACACCCACACACACGCACACACACACACACATACGTTTATTATGAATAGACGAAACGATTAACTGTTGTGCAAGAAAACGAGCAAAAATTAAAAATAAAAATAAAAAGAAAATAACAAATTTTCACATTTTAACAAAAAAACAAAACAAAATTTTATTTGATTTCAAAGAAAATTTTTTTTTTTTTTTAGTTTACTTTAATACCAGTTTTCGTATAATTAATTTAACTCATCCATGCATGTATATGTATATATTTTTTTAAATTCTTTTCATTATTATTATAAAAATTTAAATTTTTTGTGTTTTTTTTTATATATATTTTTTATTTTTATTTTTTTATATCTTATATATATATATATATATATTTTTTTTTTGATATTCTTGTTGGTTTTCTTATTTTATGTGAACAAAAAAAAGAAAAAAAAAAATTTTTTCTTTCAATCACAAACGATTATAAGACCGTGAGAATGTGCGAACCGGGAGTTCGAAGCCTCATGGAGAAACTGAGAGGCCCGCGGCACGTCTGGCAGAGGCAGCAGCTAGGCCAGAGCCAGAACCAGAGCCAGAGCTAGAGGCAGTTCAATTTCGCGGGACGCGGACGGGCGCCGCCGCCCGCGCCGTCGCTGTATATATCTATCTATATACATACCTATCATATACCTATATACCTATACATACATGCACATACATATATATATATATATACACATACATGTATGTATACATTACATAGCTCTCACTATTTCGCGTTTAGAGTTTAGCGTTCGCGCATATGCAAGAGCCATGCTTTTAAACCCCCATACCCTATACCCCTTATATCCCTGCACCACGATTTTCTTAAGCTTACCATACCATCTCTGACACACCGAGCTTGTTCCCAGTTTTATGTATGTATAATCTACATACATACACGCATAGACTATATACATATATAAATATATACACCTTCGAGTTACATATATTTCATATATTGTTATTATTTATTATTTATTATTACAATTGATCTTATTAATTAATTAATTAATTAATTAATTAATTAATCAAGCCTGATGAGAAACGTGGGTTTTATTATACGCAAAATCGAGGCTAAATACCTACAATGAAACGTATACGTTAATTTTTATATTAAAGAAAGAAGGCGGGATGAAGGGAGAGGGAATGGAGGGTCTGATAAGATAAGCGGTTAATTATTTCTAAATATAAGAATTGCTTAATTGTATAATTAAAGAAAAAAAATCGTGCAAAATCTGAACATTATACTCATATACATATCTACTGCTTATATAGATACATATGTATACTCATAGGTATATGATATGTATTTATGCATGTATATATGTATAGTAATTATTCCATTCGCAAAAAAATAAAACGTATAATTTTTTTTGTTTGTGATAAATTTGAATTTTTCAGGTAAAGGGGTAAAAATTCTTCTTCTTCTTCTTCTTCTTATTATTATTATTATTATTATTTTTTTTTTTTCTGAAATGATAAGGGAAAAAAAAAATTTTTTTTCGCGTAAGAAACCTATTTCTTTATATTTATTTAGTGGCGATAAAGATACGATAAAAATTCACATTCAACCCTTGTCAGTTATATAACGTCAAAGTACGAAAATTGAATATCGAATATCTCGTGAAAGGTTAGTCTTAAAGGGGTAAAACTTTTGGTGAGCTTTTTAACGTTATAGGGAACAATATAAAAGGTCAAATTTCAGACAAATCAATTTTTTCACGTCTCGTTCATTTGGTGATAATTGGTGGGTGGGTATCGATGATATAGGTGGGATTGTTCACGTCAATTCAATAACTGCTTCAGGCCTCACCATCTACAATTTTATTTTTGATTTTTTATGGTATTTATTTATCTCTGGAGAACCTTTCAAAATTTTTTTTTGTTCGTTTTTTGATTCTTTGAATCGACCTTTTCGTTAACCTTAACAAAAGAACCCTTTTTTTTTTTTGAAATTCTGACAAAAATTCACAAAAAATTTGGTTCATGTTGTAGAACAATCTTTCCACTTCCAGAAACGTGGATGATTTTTTTTTTTTTGTATATTGCTTTATTTTCAATTTTGTGAAAATTTTATTCAAAAAAATTATTTAACAATGAGTCTTATTAAATTACCTACCTACTCATCTCTGTTTTAACACACACACACTCAATGCAAGATCAAAAACTTTGAAAAATCTGAACCGTACAAGTTTGAAAAATTTTTTTGTAGGATGAAATGTCATCAGTGATGAATTTTTAAGAATAAAATTTTATGAGAAATTGACGTTTCTGGAAGTAAGGAGTTTGTTCTACATCATCAACAGAATTTTTGTGAATTTTTTTTGTGTTTATGAATTTTCAAAAAGGTCCTTTTGTTAAGATTAAAAAAATTCATAGCTTCGAAAAGGTTGATTTAAAAAATGTAAAAAAATCAAAAAAAAAAAAAAAAAACATTTTAAAGGTTCTGTGAAGATATACTACAGTGATAACATAAAAGATTAAAAATCAAATCGGAGATGGTGAGGTCTGGGGTCGTGTTAAGTTGACGTGGACGGCCCCAGCTGAATAAATGATCGAAAGTTTAATGAGTGGACGTCACGTTCGGAGTTGGTTTAAGAGGTAAGATAGATATAAAGAGGTAAAAGGTTAAAGTATAAAGCATGAACGTCATCGTGACATTTTATCACGAGGTTTTTACTTTAGGTACTTTCGCGTCGTTGTACTACATATTTTCATTAATTTTTCTTATTCTACTTAAATATATGTTACACAAATGACGGATATTTTTTCACGATTTTTAAATAACGTATCCACGTGTAATGTATTGAATGCATATACATATGTACTTAATCGCAGAGAAATTTCTTTGTTATTTGTTCTTTTTTGTTTTTGTTTTTTTTTTTTTTTTTTTTTTCTTTTTTTGGTTGTTAATCGGGGGGAGTATTTATTTTATCTTGCTATAAATACCTACATGTATAAGTATATGTAATATGTATCTAGATTATATGTATAATTTGTGGAATTCATACAGTATACATAGGTATATGCGTAATACCATATTTATTCAATATTATTACTGTATCTATAAGGTATAATATTTTATATTCTATTTTTGTATATTTCGGTTTATATTAACTATAAGAAACAAAACAAAAGAGTCCAAAGTCTCAAGTCTCAAGTCTCAATTCTCAATTCTCAATTCTCAATTCTCAATTCTCAAGTCTCAAGTCTCAAGTCTCAAGTCTCAAGTCTCAAGTCTCAATTCTCGAGTCTCAATTCTCAATTCTTCATTCTCAATTCTCAATTCTCAATTCTCAATTCTCAAGTCTCAAGTCTCAAGTCTCAAGTCTCAATTCTCGAGTCTCGAGTCTCAATTCTCAATTCTCCATTCTCCATTCTAAATTCGCAACTCTCAATTCTCAATTCTCAATTCTCAATTCTCAATTCTCAATTCTCAATTCTCAATTCTCAATTCTCAATTCTCAATTCTCAATTCTCAATTCTCAATTCTCAGTTCTCAATTCTCAATTCTCAATTCTCAGTTCTCAATTCTCAATTCTCAATTCTCAGTTCTCAGTTCTCAATTCTCAATTCTCAATTCTCAATTCTTAATTCTCAAGTCTCAAGTCTCAAGTCTCAATTCCCAAATCTCAAGTCTCATCTTAACTCTCAAATCTCAAGCCTGAACTCTCAAGCCTGAACTCTCAAGTCTGAACTCTCAAGTCTCAAGTCTGAAGTGTTTTAAGTTTCACTTCAAGCGTGCGTGATACATTTCACGCACACTTTTTGTTTTTTTGCTTTTCTTTTACTTCTCTTCTTCAAAATCGTGAAACAAAAAACTATACCAAAAAAATAAAATAAAATAAAATAAAAAAATGAACCAATTAAATTAATCTCAAATACTTTTCATATCTATTATACGTACGTTACATACATATATACATACATTATATTACATTACATTAGAGTATCTCTCGGCAAGGACACAAAAGGCAGGCTTTGGTGATTCGATCCTGTTTGCTGCCTGTTTGCCTGTTCACCAAAGCCTCCTATTCCTATATATTCGCGATAGGTGTGTGTCCCCGAGCTATTACTTTGCTTTCTTATACTATCTTATACATCCACACATACATATGTATAATATATACCTACATACATGTTACCGACCCGAGAAGTGCCATATTCTATATTCCCATATACTATACCTATATACATCTACGTATATACATATGATATATACACATGTATACATATGCGATATGCTATATTATGCCTTTCATACTACGCAATCTGTCCATGAATCTTTAGGGAACCATTCACAGTATATGTATACAAAATCATTTGACATTCGGCCCGACCATATACCTATGCATATATATATATATATATACATATAGGTATACACATAACTTAGATACATATTGTAATATGTGGGTGTATTTAAAGATCAAGAAATATATACATATATATAATATACTATATGTATGTGTACATAGATAATAGATATATCAACATATATTCATATACATATCGAATTTTGTTTATAAAGTGTAGAATTTTTTTTTGTTTCTTTCTGTTTTTTTTAAATTCAATCTACAAAAATTTGTATATCCCTCGGTTCGTTATTTCATTTTTTTTTTCTTGTTTTTTTGATGAAATATAATATTTCAGTTTTTAGCTTTTCTGTTTTCGATTGTATATATATATATATATATATATATATATATATATATATATATATATATATATATATATATATATATATATATATATATATATATATATATATATATATATATATATATATATATATATATATATATATATATATATATATATATATATATATATATATATATATATATATATATATATAATATATACGGGGTGATTCAGCACTTCAGTGGCATCACTCGTAGGATAATTCGAATAAAAGAAAAACTGAAAACATTAAAAAAAAAAAAAAAATTAAAAAAATGTCGAAGAATATAAACAAATTTTTTTTTCTTCAAAAATCAAATAATAATAATAATAATAATGATTTTAGATAAAAATAGATAAAGAAATTTCGGTGGATAATTTTGACATAAGGATTTAAACCTGTTAAATATATTCTTAACGATTTTTCGAATCACCCTGTATATGTATATACGTTAGGGATATTTTTTGTTTTATTGAAAATAACGATATTTATAACGTCTATCCACATACCTATAGGTATATGTATGTATATATTTATGTATACACATCGTATAAGCGGAATTATGTCCTGTATAGGAACGATCACCGCGTACCTATACAGCATATGTATATAGCATAACGACGCGACGCGACGGGACTTATAGATATAATTAGGGTATACACATACACACATTATACATAGATACATATATAAATATACATATATGTATATGTATACATATATGTATATTTTCATCGGCGATTAAACCATGCGCGAGAGAAGAGAACAACTTTAACTATAAATTCTGAACTTAATCAGGCTCAGTCCTGCAGGACTAGGGTTATAGATATATTATATATATATATACATAGTAGGTATAGGTACAGGCATAGCATTTGCATATAGTTACCTATATTATATACATATATATTATATTATAATATTATGTGAAAAAAAGTATACTTACAGATTAAAAAATATCAATACCTAGATATTTTTTTTTTCTTTTTTGTTTCTTAAAATTTTCTCTCATAAATGCGCACTAAATTTTTTTGACCGCATAATTTTATACTTCTAAAGTTTAATTTATTTATTTGTTTTTTTTTCTTGTCATTTTCTTGTATCCAATCGTTTAAAAATTTTTCTAAGACGTATGTGAACATAAAAAAAAAAAAAAAATTTCTCGTAACAAGAAACATAAAAAATAAAAAAATAAAAAAATTGTCTTCTATAGAATTTTTTTTATAATATAGGTAAAAACCACTTACCTCGTTTTAAACTCTTTATCTATATATATATATATATATCCTATATTGTATATATATAGTCGATTTCTTGTCGAAGTAAAATCCTTGCGTAAAATTTTCTCCAAAAAATCACCAAATTTATAGAAATAAAAAAAGAAAGAAAGAAAACTAACTAAACAAATATAAAAAAAAAAAAATAATAAAATTCAAACGTTTTGAAAATAAGATATCGCGGACTCTGTTTTTTTTTTTTTTATTTCTCTCCCGCACACGCAGCTAGGGATCAAACAGCTCTCGCGAATCTACTACGCGCGATATACGAGTAACATTAACCGGCTCTCAGACTTCCGCAGGTTCTTATATACGATGTAGACATGGTTTGATTTTTTTTTTTTATTTCTTCCTTCTTTCTTTCTTTCTCTTTCATTCGTCTTTCGTTCTTTTTTCATTATCATTATCATTATTTCTAATTCTTTTTTTTTTTTTGTCTTAGTTATTTTTATTTTCGTTTTTGTTTTATATTTTTTTTTTTTTTTTCCTAATACGATATAGGCAAGGAGTATCCTTGGATATCCGTCAAGGATTTCGCTTCCTGTATATACTATACATATACATATCTATCTATAACTTAGCGATGACCATCGGTTTTTTATTTTTTTTTTTTTTTTTTTACTATTGTATAATACACACATGTATGTATATATTTATATGTATATGTGTTTATATACATATATATTATATGTACACTGATATAACAAACTCTATAATTGTAATGACACGATGTATAATATATACGTCCTTATACGGTGTTCAAATAGCTTTAGGCAAATGAATATAATATTTATATATCTATATCAACTATATCCTATGTATATATTTATATGTATACCTTTATATTAACGAATGTATATCTTCATGCGTATCCGAATTCCTGACCGACATGTAAATTAAACTTGGACAGTTTCCGCTCTGATTGATCGATCACGAATCAAGGTATTTATAAAGTACCTATCTACTTACAATTGATACAGGAACAAAGAAAAATCAAAAAATCAAAAATACAAAACGTAAAATTTTCTCTTTTGACTTAGAAAAATCAAAGTTTTTTTTTTTTTTATCCCCTCTGCCGAAAAAAAAGGTTTAAAAAAAATTCTAATTCTTGTGTGAATTTGTAACTACCTATGTAGATACATAGATTTTTTCCATTTCTATAAAATTTTGTACAGATTGATTTTTTAGAATTTTATTTGATTTTTTTAATCGACTTTAAATTCAAAAATTTATCTGAAATTTTACGAATCTTTTTAACCTGCACTTTGATGATGTCTAAATATTTTGATAAATTTTACTGTCTGTACATTCTTCGAATTTTTTTTTTTTGCTATATACAAATTTTTTGTAAAATTTTGGCAAAGTTTTTTTTTTTTTTTTTATGAATTTCATATATATACAAAAAATTTTCGGAGTTTTAAACTTTTCACAGTTTTTAACTGTCTGCAATACGATCTTTTCAAATTTTAATACAGCTTTCAACTTCAACGTTTTTCAAAGATCCGAAATCGTCTGAAATAAATTCGTAATTTTTACCGTTTGGAACTTTTGAAATACTGAAGTTTAATCCAACTCCTTTCTTTTTTTTTTTTTTAACCCAACCTTTACTTATATTATCTTTAATACTGTCCTTTTCCCTCTGTATTCGCAGCGTGGGCGTATTAAATCACAGTAAAAAGCTCTAGGGGTAGGAGTCCGTGTGCTCTATCCTCTATCCTTCGTCCTTCGTCTTTCGTCCTCCGTCGTCCGTTAGTTCTATGTGCTTTACGAGGTTAGACGAGATGGTCGTTGTCTTAACTAATCTTAACTTGATTGAAACTTTGTAAGTAACCTTTTGAGAGCTGGGAACCGGACCAAGCTGGACTGGCCTGGACTGGACTGGACTGGACTGGACTGGACTTAACCAAACCTAAGACTTGGACCGGGTCTGGGACTGGGACTGAGACCGGAGCTATTCCTGGTCCGGGAATTGCTATCAGAAACTCTCTAGATGCGAAACTGGACCTCGCCCTTATCGACGCTTTGACCTATACATCAAACTTCCGATCATCGTTGAGACGACCCTTGTAATTGCGATCAGCTCCAGTCCCTATCTCCTCGCTCCCTTCATCTTCTTCTAATTCTTTTAGTGATGAGAAAAATTTACGGTCAATTTCTTACCGAGTAATAAATTTTTTTTTGTTTTTTGCTTTTTATGAAAATTGTTATTTAAAGAAATTTGAATATTTTTTAAGTATACGTATTGAAGTTGGACAGAAAATATTTTCACATACTATACGTAATAAAGCGAAGCTTTTCTTTTATTTATTTATTATTATTATTTATTTTTTTTTTTTTTCACGTCCCTAGATAATATCCTGATCCTGTTTACAAGCTGAGACAATCCCAAGGATCGAAGGGATGTTGAGGACTGCCATACCGGTTGCTGCTCACACTCTGATCCCTCTCTCTTTTTCTCTATCTCTTTTTATCTTGTAAAAAGACCTTTGAAATCCTTTTATAAAGAGAAAAGGATCCCGATGATCGTGCGAGAGGTTGACAAAATTTTCTCGAATGATAAAAAAAAAAACAAAAAAAACGTTTTTGAATTGTCACGTTTACCTAAAAAAAAAAAAAAAAAGAAAAGAACAAAACCAAAACTGATTACGTTCACCTGAGTACAGTCAAAAGAAATAAATATACTGTCATATTATTTAAATTCGTGACCAATTCTATTCAGGAAATTCATTAGTGTACTCTAGTACGTAGTAGGAACGTATGACTAATTAAAAACCGTGTCACTGAAAGTTAAAAAGTCCCTCTAACAAGGAGACAGTATCAGACCTCCGGGTCACGGATTTTTATCAAACTTCTAGAAGCGTTTTTTTTTCTGTTTTTTTTTTTTTTTTTTTTTTGTGTGTGTAACAAAGTCAAGCTCATGCTATTCCATTCATTCCAACGAGCTATCGTTCTCTTATCGAGCTCAAAGTTCTAGGGAATTCCTAAAATTATCTGAAAATGTGAAAAAAAACAAACAAACAAACAAAAAAAAAAAAAAAACAAATTCCAGCATTTGAAAAGGTAAAGACGTAATTTTTCTACCTAATTGTGATCATTCAACTAGTTTAAGTTAGTTTTATCAGCATTCAACCCTCCAATGATTAAATTATAGCCTTTCGTAGTCTATGATTTTCTCTTCGAAATGTTAGCTGCGTGCCAAGAATTGTCCAAAGAGTTTTCAAACTGATAAAACAAAATTACAAGAATATTAAAAAAATAAAAAATCCACAAATATAAATTTGGAAAAATGAGTTTCAAAAGGTACCTACCTCTGAAAATTTGATTAAAAAATTTCCCTCTGTATAAGTTTGAGAATGGAATATAATCAGATGACAAAAGTGTGAAAAAAAGTTGACCCAGTGAAGGAAAATGTTCAAAAATATTTTGACTGATTAAATTTTTGTAAACAATCTTTCAAAATCAGAAACAGCTATTTCCTTTAGATATTGGACTAGAAGTTGATAGTCTGTATCTCTATTGGACTATAGTGAATAATTGGTAGAGGTAACGTTAACTAGTTGATGAGATATTTCAAAGGGATGTAGTATTCCTGGAGAACGAAGGAAGCAAGGACCGTGAACGTGATGATCAAAGCATACTAGATCTATAGTAGAAGGAGGATGAAGAAGAAGCTAGGAGCAAGGCTATGTATAGTAGCTCATAGATCGTCCTTCCTGTGGTTTTCACGGTTCCCCTGAGGAATCAGAACGGTAATTAGCTATCGATTTCTAGAGCACGGTGTAGACCGCGACGATAATCGAAGGAGACGATAATCCTACGGTTGTATATCGGGGGGTGTCCACAAGGTCCTTAGAGGCCACGGCAGCTGAGAGCGTCAAAACGATTCAGAGATAAATCATACGTAAAAGAGAAGAAGAAGAAGAAGAAGAAGAAGAAGAAGAGAACTTAGGAAAGAGAAGTTTAACTAATCGTTCAACTTTGGAAAAGTATAGAAAATGATTACCAATAAATGAAAATGGAATCGTATATCGGAATGAGAGAATTTAGATCAGATGAAATTAGGGTGGTTTTTATTTAGGACCAATCTGGATGAATTTTTTTTCATCCAGCTGCTCGTCTGAAAATAATTTACCCATACCCTAAATGAAGACCACCCAAGTACGTATGTTGGTAAGTTACTTGTGATCTAACTGTATGGGAATTTAACATGATCGAGACACACACCCGACCCCGTTTGTGACAGACTTGTTATGGGATAAATTATGGAACCCAAAGTTTGTAGTAACGACCTCGGTATAGGTATAGAGTATGTAGACCGAGTGAAACTATAGGTATACATATACATACCTACATATAGGGCATTTCATTGCCAACTTGAATACATACTAATGTCTTATTCAACGGCCCTGACGATGACGGATCTTTGATCATATAGATAATTTTTTTATTTGTCTTTTAGTTAACAATATTTATTGCAGTTCCAAAAGGCTGTTAAATTTTTTCATTATCACTGTGTAAAATTATTCCATTCATAAAAAATCAGAGAGTAAGATGAATATGGTGATAAAAATTCGTAAGAATTTATTGAAAATTGTTGATAAATATTTTCGGTTTCAAAGATGAAGAAAAAAAATCCTTTATGAATTGCGATAACTGTTCGAGCAAAAATTTAACAAGAATTACTTTGAGTTTCTTGTTACAGAGTTGGTGTAATAAAATATAAGAAAAAAAAAAAAAAAAACATTTGAGATCGTCGTAGGAATAGTTGTTAGTATAATTGGCACGAAATGCACCATAGATGAAGTATATATACGTGCAGACACAGTAGAACTTATGCT